>CAUYRT010074367.1:0-29982 GCA_963574885.1 Lepilemur ruficaudatus | reverse complement strand
CCAGCAACCCCATTACTGGGCATCTACCCAAAAGAATTAAAGACACTCTATAAAAAAGATACCTGCACTTGAATGTTTATAGCAGCACAATTCACAATTGCAAAGTTGTGGAAACAACCCAAGTGCCCATCAATACATGAGTGGGTTAATAAAATGTGGTATATGTATACCATGGAGTACTATTGAGCTATAAGAAACAGTGGTGATATAGCACCTCTTGTATTTTCCTGGATAGAGCTGGAACCCATTCTACTAAGTGAAGTATCCCAAGAATGGAAAAATAAGCACCACGTGTACTCACCATCAAATTCGTTTCACTGCTCAACATCTAAGTGGACATATAGGAAGAACATTTATCAGGTGTTGGATAGACGGGAGGAGGGGAGGAAGGGATGGGTATATACATAATGAGAGCAATGTGCACCATCTAGGGGATAATCACGCTTGAAGCTCTGACTCAAGGGGGGAGGGGGGACAAGGGCAATATATGTAACCTTAACATTTGTACCCCTATAATATGCTGAAATAAAATAAAATAAAGATAGATTATCCTGGGCATGGTGGTGCATTCCTATAGTCCCACCTACTCCAGAGGCTTAGGCAGGAGAATTGCTTGAGGCCAGGTATCTGAAGTTGCAGTGAGCTATAACAATACCACGGTACTTTAGCACAAGCAACAGAGGGAGACCCTGTCACAAAACAGAAACAAAACACAAAAATAAGTAAATTTCCATTAAAAATAATCAAATCTTAAGACTTGAAAGAATAGCTGGAATGTGATAAATTTATCTTACACAGACACATAAAAATGTTCAGTGTTAGGCTGGGCACAATGGCTCATGCCTGTAATCCTAGCAACTGGGAGGCTGAGGTAGGAGGACTGCTTGAGGTCAGGAGTTCAAGACCAGCCTTAGCAAGAGCAAGACCCTGTCTCTACCAAAAATACAAAAAATTAGCCAGACATGGTGGTGCATGCCTGTAGTCCCAGCTACTCTGGAGGCTGAGGCAGTAGATGACTTGAGCCCAGAAGTTTGAGGTTGCTGTGAGCTAGGCTGATGCCAGGGCACTCTAGCCTGGGCAACAGAGCAAAACTCTGTCTCCAAAAAATAAAAAAGTTTTAGTGTTAAAAACCTATTAAATGTTTTTAAAGCATAAACTATTTGGTCTAACATAAGCTAGTACCTAATTACTATTTATTGATATTGTATGCATTTTTAGAAAAAAATGTTTTAATCCATTCTATCTATACTTAATGTGTTTGTGTTTCTATTTCACTAATTTCAGCCATATTTACTCCATTATTTAAATTAAAGCATTCAAACTAAATTTCTCACATTATTGATCTGCAAGGTTTTTAAATATAAACACCATAACTAAGGCTTCAATGATGTCCCAAGCAGATGTGATCTGTCTCTTAGAAATCCTAATCTAGGATAAAGCTTCAGTAGAAAGACTGAGTTTCCATTTTACTTTGAATTTTGTATAAAAAGATAGCAAAGATAATACCATCCTCTAAGACAAACGACAGCAAGCAAAGGCACTTGACCTGAACAGAGGCTAATATTGGCCCACTCATAAATTCATTTATACGTAGACCCAGGCTCCAGCAACCTTAATATACACCAGCAAAACCTTCCCTTCCCCCTCCTGAGCACCTCTGTGATACCTGTGGTTTTCCAAGATGACACAGCATCCTTCTTGACCAGGCCTTCTCTGGCAAATCTTCAGAACTTCAAAAAAAAAAGTATATTCTAGGGGGAAGAAATGAAGAGAAAAAAATGAAATATATAATGACAAAACTCTAATAAGTGGCTGCCTCTGGATAACAGGGTATGGGTGATGTTTTTCTCAGCTTCTTCAGATTTCCTGTGCATTTCACATTTCCTACAATAAGCAGGCATTACCTGTGCAATTTAGGAAATAAAGGAAAAATATTTTCACTAATAAAAGCAAATCCATTCTTCTCTTTAAAGTTTAGAAAAAGAAAATTGAAATTTTTACCTATATATCCTGACTTTGATAGGTTCATATTTTTCTTTTTAATGAGCGTTACAGTACGTTTCTTAAAAAGTACATTATCCAAGCAAGCCCAACTTACTCATAAGGGCCCTTAAAATTGGAAGATGAAGGCAGAGTCAGTCAGCCAGTCAGACAGACGGATGTGGTGGAAGAGAAGAAGAGATCACAAGCCTGAGCCCCTTGTTGCTGGCTCTGAAGATGGAGGGAAGCCTTGGGTCAGGAGATGCCATTGGCCTCGAGATGGCCTTCAGAAGGAAACGACCCCTCCTCATCAACAGCCATAAAAGAAACAGGGTCCTTCGTTCCATAGTGGCATGGAACTAAATCCTGCCAACAACAGAATGAGCCCAAAAGCAGAGCCTTCCCCAGAGCCCAGACCTATCAGTGCTTTGGTTTTCAACTTGAGTGACTTGAAGCAGAGAAACCACTTAAGCCCACTGGATTTCTGATTCACAGAACAGTAAGATAATAAATTTCTGTTAAGTTTATAGTAATTTGTTTTAGCAACAATAGAAAACACAATGGCTAAAGTTAAAACTTAATGTACAAGACCAAAATGAACAAAAGATGGTATAAAATCTCCAATAAGTCATCTTTTCCTATAAGAACTTTCTCTTTAACTATTAGGTGGCATGCAGAATTTTAGCTTAATGACTGAACAGAAACAAAAAACAGCTTTCAAATTAACCAGAGACTTTAATGTGATTTTGTGAAAAAAGCTTACAAGCAATCAGATAGGCTGCTTTTCTCTTTTGTGTTTGTTGTCTTTGAGTTTCATACAGTGCAAACATTAATTAGGGAGATAATCAGAGACAACCTGTAACTATGAAATGCCGCGTGATTCAAGAAGACATCTTTTCCATATGGTTACTGGAAGACAAATCTTTCCTACTGATCATTTAACACTCACAAAAAATATATAACAAACAAAACTGAAATTTGAATCTATGGTTATTAAAACACAAAAGCACTGGAAGTCTTTTTTTTTTTTCCTGAAACCAGTTATAAAAAGTGGTCCCAATTTCAAGTTTAAAAAATTTTAAATAGATATCTAATAAAATGCTCCAATGGGTTAATATGTATCAACCTAAAGGGTTTTTTTTTTTCTTTTCAAAGATGGGCTAAGAAAGAATGAATGTGGGATGCTCTTAAAAAAAACTGAACAATCAATATCTGATTAATCCTACATTATCTTATGATTGTCATGGACATAACCTAGTGGCTGTCAACTTTCAGTTTTATTTGTTGCACTCAAAGTCCACGATCTAATATTTAAGAATACATGATAAAGAGCACAACCATTCTTCCTAAAACAGTATCAAGATACTATCCTTAGAGTTCACAGTTCTATAAAAAATTTACATTAAACATTCAAAACACTGTACAACCATAGATGTTTGTGAATATTCTTAAGAGAAAGCTATATTTTGATACATTAAGGCAGCTTCAGCCAACATTTTAAGAAGTTCTGAATAAAAATATGCAGAACAAGCTTGATATTTGAATTTTTAATGTTTTCAAGAAATTTAAAATATCACTTAAAACAAGAACACCATAACCTGTGAAACTGTGTTCTTAAACATTTTTACTACTATGTTCTTACCACATAAAACTTATGTAAAAATCATAAAACTTATGATACTGATACTCATCCTATCAGTATCACAGATACCTATTTATAAAAAGGAAAGAGTTTACATTAAATATGGGGAGATAAACCCTGGTTTTAAACAAGGGCCTTCCAACAGTTTCTCACACACATCTGTGAGGTAGGTTATTATCCACATTTTGTAAATAAGAAAATTAAATGAGTTTGTGCGACTTGCTGCTGTTCAGATTCCAAGTTAGATTTTGTTCTTAGCTCTGCATTTCTTTCCTTTACGGACTTTTTAAAGGGTTAAAATATAAAGATTGCTATTCATTTTAAAAGCACGAGAAGGCAGCCAAATGTTTACCAAGGTGACTTAAAAAGTGAAACAACATGAAAGAAATAGAAAAATACATTTAGCGAACAACTTTTGACAGTGATTGCATGAGGCTTGGCCAAAGGAACTTAAAAACAAACAGGCAGAAGGAAATAAGGTGATCATTTGTAGAGGGAAGATCTAAGGAAACATGAAAGGGATTCGAAAAAAAAGAAAATATAGTTAAACAAGTTTTTACTATTACTGTTCCTATAATTTGAGAGAAGGCACAATTTAGTGTTTGTGTTTTTTGGTTTTTTTTTTTTTTGAATTTTTAGAACAGTGGATCTATTTCTTTTTTCCATTTTTAGAAAATATTATCTGTCCAGAAAAATGGCCATTTTTGGTAACAAAACTTAAGAAGGACTTTTAATTATGAAAAATTGATGCTTAAATTAGCAGAAAAAAATTAACCATGCAATTTTCCTTGGCTAGAATGTTTGTTCCTACTTGAAATGTTAAATCAACAAAGTAGCAAACTTTAAATTAAAAAAAAATCATACTATGTGAACCTTGTCAGAATTCTACATATAGTCAATAAAGTTTTTGTGCTAGGATATTTTATAAATATTTAACTCCTTTTCCTGGAAAGAGTACTCTACTGTAGGATTTCCTTAATTACACTTTAAAAGTAATTGAAATTTACTTACCCTGCTTGTCCAAATAATCATGAGCTACTTCCATAAAGTCTAAATTACTTTAGATATAAACCACAGTTACCGAAAGTCACATATACAGTCACGGATGCAAAACTGGCATTGCTATGCAAGGACAGCAGTAAACATTAACACTGGCTCACAAAATTAATATAGGCCCACAGTCCAGTAATTCTTCTAGACTTAGCCTGATTCTTATCAGGCTATGGCTGAAGAAATTTAATTAAAACTCAATCCAGTCTAGACTGTGGGTCCTGTTCTTCATGCTACTATTGTTCAGTGACATCAAATGCATCATAATTATATGTGGGAAAAGCTAGTAAGGATGCCAGTAACTTGTTTAAGTAAGGTTTATGTAATTCTTAAAGCTCACCAAACATAAGTTACATTTCAAAGTTTTATATGGTTTGGGGGAATCTCGATCAAGCCAATAACAGGTAGTTTGTAAATAGAAATATACTCTATAAAAATAGTGTTATATCATCTCATATGCATACAAGATGAAAAATTATCAATCTGTATATGAAATTTAGGTAGGCCTAATTCAGATTAACAGTCAAAAACTAAAATAATTTAGATAGGGACTGGGGCCAGTATTCCTTTTTAAAAAAAGATTGTGCCATAAGAATCCCATAAATAAAATTACAGGAAGAATCATGTCCTAAAGTTTCTTCAGTACTTTTTAAACACCCTCATTAACTTAGAAGTACTTATAAAAATGAATATGCTAATCATAAATAATTCAGATAAACATCTAGTTTTTACAATCAACCAGTTCAAATAATTAAACTAAGAAATATTTATTAAGACTACTTTATGTCACTCTAAGACTTGAAAGCAATACATCCATTTATTTTTGTTACCAACTACTCACGTTTCATTAATTCAGGAAAGGTAGTATACTATAAAGAGCAATTGATCACCGCTGAATACTTGTATGGCATTAAAGCTTTATGAAGAGCTTTCCGGTCTGGCTTCCTCATCTGGAAAACGGTAAAAGTACTTTTCCTGATTACCTCACAAGGTTTTCATAATAGTAAGTAAGATACGGAGGGTCTCTGGATCTAAAAGTCACTATAAAAACGTCTAGAACATTTCCATTATGCCAAATTAGTAATGTTTTGCTTTATGCCAAATGGATAAGATGTCTCAACACATTTGGTTTTCTGGATGATTTCTGTCATTTGTAGTACTCTGGTGGCTGTATTTAGAAAAATATTCAAGTTTATACCTTTGAAATGCCTCACTAAACCAAAAATAGAACATTCACACTAATATAAAAACTCTTAATATATAAAAAATGTACACTAACACAAATCATAAGAAAAGGCAGAAAAAACAGAACTTTAAAGCTCAAAGTTACCATAGAGGTCTTTTAATCTCTCTCCCCATTTTATGGGTTACAAAAATGAGACCTAACATAGGATGTGACTTACCAACAGATTGCACATATCCCTCATCCAGAGTTTTTAATAGAGTCTCTGATATTAAAATAAATTACATTCCCTATTTTAAAAGCCACAGGGTAACAGGAGGACCAAGTAAAGAAATGCCAGATTGAAAAGGTTTGGGTCTTTAAAAACAGACAAACAGTAACAGATAAAATTGTGAATATGTCTAACATTTAGATACTGAGATTTTACAACCATTAACGGGATATAAATTATTAACCAGTGAATAGACAGTGATGTGGTATCTGTGGTAGGTTATGTTCCAGGCTTTTAAATTTCATACATGAAAAGTGTGGTACCTACATTAACTCTCAGTATACTGCACATTATTACATGCTACGTATAAATCCAAATAGTTAAAAAATCTGTAATAGATTATTTACTAGATTATGTCTCATTTAAGACTAAAAATCAATCTGTATTCCCTGAGTACAAACTGGCTAGGGAATAAGAGAAAGCAAGCACAGAATTATGTAACTGTCCCAGAAAACCTATTTGCAGAAAATAGAGAATTGTTTGTGCTACATATAGCCAATTCCCTGACGTAGAAATACAATTATTTGATTAATTTCGGCTCCTGGATTCTCTTTATATTAATAGATGGCTAGTACCAAGGAATGTAAACACTTGAGATTACAAAAGTGTCTCTTAAAAGGTTTGCTGATCAAAACAAAAACCCAACTTATAAATGGTTTGCCTACTTCCCTCCCTGAATATTCAATTTAAGGTGTCTGGTCCTACATTAAAAGATAACAGGGATTAGATCTAAATGTGGTATCCTACACAAAAGTATTTAGAAAATGTTCACTTACTACACATTTTGAAAGTAAGAGTCAGTGATACTGACTCACTACCCAAAGAGCCATAAGCATGAGTCACTTAGCCTCAATCTTTTTTCAAGTAATCATATTATTTAAGGTTTTTCAGTCACTCGACACAAAAAAAGAATGTTGCACCAAAATAATACCACAACCTAAGAAAATCAGGGTGCTATAAAACAAATTGCAGACATAAAAATTCTGTTTAGTCCAGCATTCACTCTAAATGATCATGTCTACAAGTTAAAATGAAATGATTCTGAATTTGAACCAGATTCTCCCCAACAACCAAGGGAAAAAGGAGGTACTCCCTTAATTTCATTCTTAACCACCCTAATTATGGCAACCTGGGACATAATTTTCCTAATAGTTTCCAAATTTGCTTTTTCTCATCAGATGTTTAAAAAATGGTTAATTTGGGCAAAGCAGAGTTAAAGTTACATGGTTTTCTTTTTTAGTGGAAGGACTTATCAGTCTGTAATGCTCATATCCATTGTCATTCTTAAGGGATACAGTAGCGTGTAAACTTATTCCGTGGATTCTTTTCAAACTTACTCCACGGATTCTTTTTTTTTTTTTTTTTTCTGCAGAGTATATCACAGGATATACTCTGGGAAATGCTATTCTAGAACCATATGGAGTCCACGATATAGCTAAGGCCTTACCTATAACCTAATAATAGAAAATCTCCAAAATCTTAACTGGAAAAAATAGTTCTTAGCCCAGAACTACCTACCACATCCACAGTGTATAAGACTAAAATGTGGGAATTTTGTGTTAGCAACTGATTCTTTCCCTCTCTGTGCCCACAGGCAGCAAACAACCTGCTATGACAATGTTCTAGCCCCTATGATACTGGACTGAGTCTCCTGTAATTGTCTCTCTACAAACCAATTTACGATACCCACTAGATTCATGGAGTAGCTATGTTTGAAAAACTTACACCTGAAAGCACCAAAACTGTGACTGTTGGCTCTCCCAAAATTCAACAGGTAACTATCAAATGTGGATGTTCATAAATAATGGCAAGAATGAGAGTGAATAAATTAACTCAAAAAACATGATAATCATTGATACAAAGTAATTCTGATATGAACAAGTTTCTAATATCTGATTTATTAGACTAGCAAAGCTAAAATGCCACTAGATTTCTTCCCGCTGTTTCTCTGCCTTTAAAATTGGTATGGATTTTGTCACTAGGGATAAGGGATTTTATTAGTTCCTTATTTCTAAGATCATCCCATTCACAATTAGGCAAATATTAATAGGTATCCCTGTTTTTCCCAAAAGAGGTATGTACACATTTGGAGAAGCCAAAACTACGCAGTATCTATAACACATATCAGACTAACACAGGACTGCTTATCCCTAATCATTAAAAGTATTACCCTTTGGTGCCACGAGATGGCAGTGTTTCAAAGATTAAACCTTAAACTATCTCAAACTGCAACCCCACCCTCTTTCCCAAATTGGTGAACAAAGATTCCTTTCATTTTGATATTAAGAAGACTTACAAGTTATTTAAATACCATTTTTAAAAGGTCTACAAAGCAACATGATGTGACACAATGCAAACTCCTGACTCAAAAACTATTTAAAGAGAGACATGCTTGTCTTCCATAAACATAGGAGAAACCTGGTCTAACATTCTCATTTGCTTCTTGGTAGAAAATACATTATTTTTGGCAAAGAGAAACCTGTCAAGGTAATGTCATTTTTTGTTTTCAAGAGCTTAATATTTTCTAGGGTAAGTCAGGTGAATGAGATTATCAATTACAGCATAAACATAACAAATGAATAAATACAAATTAGATAAATTACACATAATTTAAAAATTAAATACTTTTACTAAAACAAAATATAATCAATGAGCTACTATCTACCCTGCTATATATAGTTTGTGGGTTTTTTAATCTCAAAAAAAACCTTCACAAAGCAAAACAAAAAAACTGTTTGGTTTTCAATTAAAAGCATGGTATGTGAATACATATATGTATATATGTAAACAACACATGTTTATTCAAGAGAGAATTTTTTAAAATGTTTAAGGCTTCCCTGCCTTACCAGGTTCAACAGTGAAGGTCACAGCCTATCAAGCTTTGGAAGTACATAAAAGCCCTTAGGGCCAGAACAGTGTTTTTTCGAACTGAATGGCTAGCAACCCAGAAAGGGAACCAGAAAAAACTCAAAAACGTAGTCAATCAGCCAGCCAGTGAGGATCAAATAATGAACAAAGACTATAGCTATAGTGCCTAGGGAAGGTAGGGGAAGGGGATGGCTTCAAATGAAGAATTAGCATTGTAAAATATAACAGGATCCAAACAACCTAACACACAAAATAAAAGTTCAAAGATAAAGGAAAATCTCTTTTATGGGACTGTTGATATTTTGCTTTGTTTAACTATTTTATTCTTGGTGAAGTACAAAAATAAATAGAATCAAAAGAATTTGAAAATGGTAGGTTTTGAAGGTATATTTTAAAATGACAAAAGTCTATGGAAAAGATGAAAATTGTTGCAATTCCAGATGTTCCAAAATTAAGTTGAACCTTGAAGGCTCTTAAGATAAATATATTATTCAAGAAAATATCAAGATACAATCCAGAACCAGTTGCAGCTTTTTTAAAGGAAGCTAGAAATTGTGTTATAGGACCACAGCCTTTCTGTTGAACAGTAGGCAGTATTTGTAAAGAGCTGTTAGAAGAACTAGGCTTCTGAAATTTTGGGGGCAAGCTTTTAAGATTTGAGCATTTAAATAATATCTTACCAATGGTTGTTTTACTTTCTAATCTTCCTGTGCAAGAAAACAGGGACATAAAACAGCTTAAGGCCTACTGAAATTTAGGGTAAATTGGATTTACCTAAACAGTAAAGCAAGGAGGTGTTGCCAAACCACCCTTACATTGAGATGGTTTGTCAGTGAGGTGTATTAATCATTTGCAGTGAACTTACAATTGTAATTAACAATCTTCATACATGTTCACCTATTAAAGATATTGCCTATGTGCATTTATCATAGGCACAATAGAACTGCAGATTTCTACAAGCAAATGCCAGGTTTTTTTGTTTTCAGTAATTTCACCATCATTGTGTGTCCCCTGGAGATACTCACATCTCTCAATTAGTATTGCAGAGTATGTTATCCAGAAGTAAGATAATAATTTAAAGAATATATCTCATTTTCACAGTGCAATAACAGAAAGATAGCAACTAAGGACAGATCATCAACGGGCTAAAGTAGTGATCAGACTGGCACACATTTCAAAAAAATCCATGGTGTGACTGCCCAGGCGAGGTGAAACTGAAGATGATGTGCTTCCGGTCAAAGAGCCAGTGAGAGAGCTAGAAAGTGAATGGCTCTCCACAGTTGCAGAATCAAAACTTGATCTTGGTCTGTGTAAGCCAGCAGCAGAACAAGAACGCTGAGGTGTCGAGGAACCAGACCTCTGCTCCACTACCTCATCTGAAATGGACCAAAGAAGAGCAATTTATATGAAAAGTATATTTGCCCAAGCCCTTCCTATGAAGTTATGCTATTCATAATATTAAGTAAATGCATCTCAGCAAGGGCAACATAATAATGAAGGTCATGTTTTAGTATGTTCGGAGCAGGAGTGGCAGTACCTCTTCCCTCCCACAATCATAGCAAACAATACTAATCAATCACAACATTTACACATAAAATGTGGCCCCTAAATCCTTCTCAATAGAGTATCTGGCATTAACACTGAAATCAAACTGATATTCCTGCATGTGAAGAAAGCATATTTTTTGGCAACTTATTTTCTTCTAGCATATCAACAAAAAAATCATTATGATAAAAACAAAAGTTACTATCGTACAGTGGTTCTGAACCTTCCGTGCACACAGGAATTGCCTTGGTTAGGAAAAGCAATGCAAGAGAAATCTTGTTAAAATACAGATTCCCAGTTTCCCCGGACCAGTCTCCAGAAATTCTGATTTGGTAAGTCTGGAGTGGTTCCAAAGAATCTGCATTTTAATAAGAACAAGGTAATTCTGATGACGGTGATCTGGGATCTATATAAACATTCCTATAGTTGACAGTATTTGAGAATAAAATTTAAGTGCTTTGTTTATAACAATTTCCCTAACTCTAAACTCAGTTCTACTCTTGTTCCATCTCTAGCACCTGATCCTTGGTTTATTCTATTTTTATCCTACTGGGGCCTCTGAACTGAATAATCATATTTGGTTTACTTGGGTTTAATTCTCAGCACACACTAAGTACCTGGACGTGACCATTTTTCATGATTCCTTTGGTGCCTAGGTTGCCATGGCTACCCAAATCCAACCCAAATCCCAGCAGAGGTCTATTTGGTCACCTTGGCCACCCAGGATGAGGGAATTTGATGAAGGAGAAAGTTTAGATATTAAATCTAACGAAACGTGAGTGGAGAAATGTTACAAAGAACCTGACAAGTTGGCTAATTTTAGGTGAAAGTTACTTCCTTGTTATTCTTTACTTCTGCTCCACAGTCAACACTTCAAATGACTTTTTTATGCCAAGGAAGCACTTTTTATGCCAAGGAAGCACTTTTATGCCAAGGAAGCCACGTAAGAGATATTCCATGTGTCTTTCATCCTACTTACATTTTGGTTAAGTCTAGATTACTTAAAAATCAGTGCAAAAGACCTACCTACCATGTCTTTGGAAAGATTTAACATCTGGTCAACTAGTGCCAAGTTTTCTCTTCTCAGAGCTCATGCCTGCAAAGCTTTCTTACCATCAATACTCTTAAAGTCCAAAAGATAGCTCCTGTTGTCAACTAGGTAAAGTTGTAAGCTCATTTTGACATAGTTCCCAGTTACTGGATTTTTTCTTCTTACACGAAGATGGTATGCATTCACTACCTAAAATGAGAAATCAACAAATATAACAAACTATAAAATGTCTCCCTTCTTATTGTGAAGAATATCAAAAACAAATAATCGATAGGGGTTGGGTAGGCAAGGAATTTCTGAATGATTTTTTTTATATTATAGGTAGTTTGCTTTAGCATTTATTTAATCCCCACTAGTGGTACTGTTTGTGTATAGCAATTAACATGTAAAGGGGAAACTACTTGAATGAATTTGGGGTACTAAAAAAATGCAAAGGGAACTCAGAGATTATACAGTCTAGACTTCACTCCAGATATGCATCCCCTATAAACATCAATAATAACTTTGGTTGCCCAGTCTCTGCTTGAATACTTTTACCGATGAAAATGGAGTATAGGGAATAAAGGGGAACTAACACGTTAATGGTCCACATCAGGTACTGTCACAAAATTGAAGTATCACAAATCCTTTGAGGAAAATATTACTTGCATTTTGAAGAAAAAAAACCCTGCAGCTCAGAAAAAGAAGATACTGGGTTTTCAAAACATTTATGAAATTAGTCTCAAAAATTTTTCAGTACAGATTTTTAAAGATGTTAACATCTCTTTGGAACTATATAAAACTGCTTCAGAAATGAGAGATCTGTTTTTTAAATGGTTTTAGGAAAATATTTATTTATTCATTTCATGTACAAATAATGAAATGAGAATGACTAATTTATTCAAACATGTCAAATGAATATTTACAGAGTAAGTTCAAATATTTTTCTTCTTCCTTTAAAAAAAATATTCACAGTCCACAAGAAAAGAACAAGAGTGAAAAGAGTATCTGGAATGAAAAAATGTTCCCCCCATATATCAAAATAGAATTGAAATGAAATTGAGCACTAATTTTTTAAAAAAGCAAAATGTAGCCTGAGGAAGTACTAAAAGTACCAGCCAATTAAGAGAGAATTTCCCAACTTGGAGGAAAGTATTTGTTTACTGAATAAATATGTCTTGATGTTATAATCTGTATCGACCACTAGCTATTCCAGCCACCCACTCCTGCCCTCCAAAGAAAGAAAACAGAAAACAACTCCCTAAAGCAAGAGAAAGTAAAAATATACTATCTTTGAAGATTCATGACTTTTTATTGCTATGATGCATGCTGAAACAGGCTGTTTTCTCAGATGATTTCAAGTTGATTATTTGTTGTTTCCCAACCAAGAATGCTATTCTACAGTTCGAAATATGTAGGTTCCCAACATCAACAGCTCTTCATCCTAATATAGAGGTTATTTGTTTTGTTTTGAATGCACATGGTATATTATTGGAAAGAATGGTGTTTGTCAGCCAGAAAGTATCAAGATCACTAAATTTATATCTAAATCAAAACCAACTTTTTATTGACCTCAATACTCAAAGCAGCAGCTCAGAGCAGCTTACTATATAGAAAAATGGCTTCTACAAATTACCTTAATACACTACAATTTCCTACCTTCCATTCAAAATCCAGCTGCTTCATAGCTCGGTAAACTTCAGCCATTATGTCATATGGTTTGCTCTGACTTCGGATTCCAAGATGCCACTTGGCTTTTTTCACAGCTAAAGATTTGGGCTTAGTTGTATTCAGTGCATCCAATGGACATTTTGCTTTGGGGCTGTCTGCTATAAGAGGCGGCATCCTTTCTGGATGAGGTTTCAGGCCTGGGGGGATGTGCATGGCACTATCATCCATAAAAGAACCAGTTGGAGGACTTGAGGCGAGGTAGAACTCACTGGCTTGGTTCATTATTCTCCGATTGTCAATGATCAGATGATACGCCACTGCAAGCTGGTCTTGAGGGTCACCACTATATAAACTGTTCATTACTTCTGATTCTGTACACTCAAATTTTTCACACACTTCTTTCACAGCCTCATCGTCAATGACATTAGCATCATAGGAGGGGTCTTCAGGAAATAAGTAACTGGGCAAATCTTGTTTAAACCATTCATGCTCTCTAGGAAAAACACCACAATACACGATTGTAAGAACATGCGTTAGCAAGTCCCAAATAATTTAGACATGGGGCAATACAACATAATAGAATCAGAAAGACCTGATCTCCCAACTCTGCCACTTACTAGCCAAGTAACCCTGGGCAAGATAATTAATCCCTACCCTGGAAAAGCTATGGCTATTAAGACCATATTTGGCTGACATTTTCTCAAATGAACAAAGCCTGTCACTTCAAGGAAAATAGCTAGCAGTATTTGCTGCCAATGATAAAATGCAAGCTTTCAAGCAAAAATGTAAAGTTCTATATAATTTGTATCGACCTGACAGTTTCCCAATACTGAAGACTTTCTGACGGTTAGTATTGATAATATTAATGATTCTTTGATAGTGTATAATGAAATGTGTCACTATTTAGAAAATTTGCATAGTTCAATAACCCAGTATTGTCTAAATAACTGATGCATGGTGTTATAGAATCATACATACATAAAAGATCCACTCAAAATGCAAGACAGACCAGTTAATTATAATGTAATAAAGTATTAAAATTCATTAATATATTTTCTGATTTGATATTGCAACTAACATGTTAAGCTTTGGTTTAATATAAAAGAAGAATATCACAATTATCTGAAAGGCTATTAAAATACTCCTTTCTTTTCCAACCACTTACCTGAGAGCAGACTTTCTTTATACACTTCGACTGATACAAAATATAGCAATGGACTGAATGAAGATGTGAGAACCTAGCCATCTTTGATTAAGCCAGATATTAAAGAGATTTGCAAAAGTGTAACATAATGCCACTCTTCTCACAATTTTTTTTGCTTTGGAAACTACGGTTATTATTCATGAAAGATATATTTAAATTAACATGTAATGGGCTTATTGTTATTTTTAAGTGAATCAAATATTCTCTTAATTTCTCAGTTTTAATTTCAATATGGTAAATACTGATAGCTATAACCTACATTTTTAAAAAAATCCTCTTTGAGGTCCTCAATAATTTTTAAGAGTTATAAGATATAAAAACCAAAGAGTTTGAGAACTGCTCTCCTAAGTCTTATTTTCTCACACTTCTGGGCCTTTCTACCTGATGTTTCTATTGCTATCCTATAATAATCACACCCATTTCCATCTAACACAAATTACTCCTTCAAGATTGTTAAGCATTGCTACCCAGCAGAATCGAGTACCCCCTAGCTAAAATTCGGATCAAGATATATTTGACTGAATGTCTTCTATGCACTGATTGATTGATTTGTGAACATTTACTGAGGACATACTATGGGCCAAAGATATACTCCTCCTCACAGAGATTATATTCTAGCTGAATATAATCCGAATATAGATTAAACAAATACACATAAATACATAGTTACAAATATACAAGTCCTATCATAAAGATTGTATAGAAAAGCACAAGTAAAATAGGAATATATAACTTAGGATGTGAGGCAGGGAATTAGGGAAGCCACTCTGAATAATATTTAAGCAGACAACAACCAGAATGATCAGAAGTCAGCTAAGAATTAAGGAATAGGTATTCCCAGCAAAAGAAACAATCTGTGCAAAGACCTTGAGACAAGAAAGAGTTTTGGCATGTTCTAGGAAGTGAAGTGAGCCCAATATCATGAAATCATAATGAGTTATGAGATGGCATGGCAAATGAAATAAGATATTCCTGAGAACTGTAGGCTATAAAAATGATGTGAGGCTGGAACCTATGGCTGATGAAAACCACTGAAGGTTTTTAAACAAACAGGATTTGCATTCTGTAAAGATTATTCTGCTTATGGTATAGAAACTGAATTGTAAAGATAAAGATGATGACGGTGCTTGTTGTAATAGTCTAAGTGAGAAATGATGGTGTGCCAGACCCTGAAGATATATACAAAGATAAAACTTACATACCTGCTAGATCTATAATAATACTTTTTTTTTACAGTTGTTGATCTTTTCTTTATCTTCTCCACTAAACTGGGAGCTCCTTGAAACAGGGACCATACCTTATTTAGCTTTACCCCACTAGCCAGTACAGAGTAAATGCAGAATAAATGCTGAATAAATGATGAATAGACACATGAAATATGAAGACAAAAATTAATGTTTATTTGCTATATCACAATATTAAGCACCTATTAATATTTAGTAATAAAAATAACTGAGATTTTTTTTTTTACATAAATAACAGAAGACAAAAAATTATGTTACATGTCGAAATAACACCTTTAAAATATCAATGACAAATGGGGAAGTTGAGCCCTTTCAAAAGGAACTGCAAAAATCCTCTCATCCATAAAACAATGAAATACTAGCAAAGATCATCAAAATAGGCTTTTTCAGAGCTCTGGAAATTAATCAAAGCTTACAAGAATTTAAGGAGTGTTTATTCAAGAAAAATGGCTGAATCTCAGTAGTAAAGGTGAGATTTGTAGCTTTTTAAGTTGTCCTATATCCATCTCCCTTTTTCCAGGTCCAGTGTAGCCCTGAAAACCAATAGCCTCATAATCACATAGTGAGA
Organism: Lepilemur ruficaudatus; assembly: GCA_963574885.1. Classification (NCBI taxonomy): domain Eukaryota; kingdom Metazoa; phylum Chordata; class Mammalia; order Primates; family Lepilemuridae; genus Lepilemur; species Lepilemur ruficaudatus. The sequence goes on along the minus strand of CAUYRT010074367.1, from coordinate 13,726 downwards.
AAACTAGCAGCACAATAATCGCTGGGGTGTGTGGGGGGCAGAGGGAGACAGGAGGAATAGAGGAACAAAATAGCTTTGGAGCTCCCCAAAGGTCCTATCCTAAGAGAACGTTATTTTTGACATGTCTATCATTTCCCTGGAAACCTCTACTAATAGGCCTTGTCTTTCTTGATCTGACTCAAAAGAGTTCACCCAACTGCAAATAGCCTTTTACCTAGGGCATTTGTCAAAAACAACAGCAGCAGCAAAAATAAATAAATAAATAAATGGCAACTGTCTAATATCCCAGCAATGAAAGTTAGGTAAAAAAGAAGCTGACCAAAAAATTTAAAAAGAAAAATTAGGGAATGAGATGTTCAAAGGGGTCTTTGAAAAGCTTCTGATACAGTCCCAAGACTCAAGAAGGCCAGTAACATTTGCAGGGTTGTGTATATACCCAATAAATAACCGAGGTGGTTTTAATTTCTCAGCACTGGCAGACTTTGAGGCTCTGCGCAAGCAGGAAGTGAAGGCTAAGGCAGAGTTAAGGCTAAGGCTAAACAGCACTACCCCAACATGCACACAGCCCCTCAGCAAAGGGTGGGAGACAGATTAGGGCATTTAAGGAAATGTCTGTCTAATCGATAGCTAACCATTAAGCTAACAAGGAGAGATTTCAGTAGCCATATATACAAATAATACAGACCTTACAGAATTAGTTCAGGAAAATTAATAAACAAACGGGAGCAATGACAACATACAATTATAAACTCTAGATACACCCCAAGAGAAATGAAAACATATGACTGTATAAACTGTGTATGTGAATGTTCAGAGCAACATTTGTCATAAGGGCCAAAAAGTGGAAATAACTCAAATGTCCATCAACTGATGAATAAACAAAATGGAATATATTCATACAATGGAATATTTTTCAAGCAAAAAAGAATGAAGTACTGATCCATGCTATATTATGGAAGTACCTTAAAAGCACTATGCTAAATGAAAGAAACCAGACACAAAAGGCCACATCCTGTGCAATTCTATTTATATTAAACGTCCATAAGAGGTATAAAGACAGAAAATACATTAGTAGTCACCAGGGGCTGGGAAGAGGGAAAATGGGGAGCAACTACAGCATTTCTTTCAGGGATGATAAAAAAGTTCTAGAATTAGTGGTGATGACTGTACAACTTAGTAAATACAGTAAAAGCCATCAAATTATATATTTAAAAGGGGTAAATTTATGATATATGAATTATATCAATAAAATGAATTTTTAAAAAACGATAGGGAAGTAATCTAAATTTTGATTTCTAATTCATCAATTTAGTCTAATAACCATAATTCTTTATAACAAGATAACTCCCAATTTAAAAAGCCACACTTCTAGCTTTTAGTTTTCAGGAGTCAGTTTCTGAATTAGTTTCTGAATTAACTCTACCAAAGTGAGTAGTAACTAGGATGTTTATGAAGGTTCATCTGAAACAAAATCAATTCATTTCACATGCATTATTACACAAACACCAGAAATTATGTTTTTCTATCATTATTACCTGATACCTGACTTTGATATAATATATGACTTAAGATTAAACAGGTTGTATTTACCTTTTCTATAGTCCAAAGAAAAAAATTAAATAAAATAAAGATTATAAAGACTATCAAATTTTAGAAACCTTATAACGTGCCCAAATTTCTTTAAGTACAGCCGAAAGACTTTCATATATTCACTTAAAAAATAATATTAGCTTAGACATTGCTCTAAGAGCTTTAGTTATATTAAGTTGAATATTTTCAGTTTCTGATGTTCAAATGTTTTTAGACCTAAATAAATAGCAGTTTCATGTTGTTCAATCTATGACTATCTTCCCAACAATTCTACTACAGATAGGAAGTAACCAAAGCACACACAGCTAATAAACAGAAGAACTGGTATTCGTACTCAGTTGAACTTAAGACCCCTCACTTTTAACCACAATATTAATACATTACTACTGAGCTCAAGGTACCTGGGGGAACACAAAGACGTGATTTCCATAATGACAATGTCCGTCTTTTTTACCACTATATTCCCAGCACTTAGCAGAGGACCTTTCAAAGAGCAGATGTTAAATAAATATTTGTTGAATGAATAAAAGCAAAAATGATTAAATGAACAAATAAATATGAGGATATAATATGTACAAAAGTAATTCTAAGACAGTACAGAGTAGCATAAGAAATGTATGAATGTATTATGACAGACTGGAGGAAGGATAGATGTCATGGAACTGATATAACAATGTGGACTAGTGGAAATAGCATAGGTTTAGAATTCAGGCAAGTTCTGAGTTGATCCCTAGTCCTGCCCCTTATTAGCTGTGTGATTTTCAACAAACACAGACTTATTCAACATTTAATATGTGCCAGACCTTGTAAATTTTGCTATGAATTAATACTTGGTTCCTAATTTAAAGGAACTTTCAATTTAATAGCGGCAAACAGATACATAAAAAAATCATAACATAACGTTTCTAAGCTTCAGGTTCATGGTTTATAAAATTAGACTAATAGCTACCTATTAAAAATCAATATGATAGGTCAAGGATATGGCAAAATGCTTGGCATACAGTAATTGGTCAATAATTAGTAATTCCTTTCCCTGTTGAATTGTACTTTATCCAATCAAAAATTCCCAAACATTAAAAAATTGAATATAGATAAAAAAGATAAAAAGTATAGATTTGAGTTATCATTTTAAGTACAGAGATGAGTGACACTCTTTATACCATCTACTTATGTATAAATTAACTCTTCCCAGTAGACTTATTTACATTTTTCTTCTAAAACCTGTAAATATACAAATATCTGTTTTGAAATAACAAATCAATACGTTCACTATTCTAAACTTATATGCTGACACAAGCAGGTACAAGTAGGTCAGCATATCTAATTTTCTAAGGAAAAGCCAATTAAAAGAACTATTTATGTTAAAGCACAAATGAACACAAAGGGTTTTTTCCTGCTAAGTTCATTTCTATAACTAAATCTGGTGGCTAATTTACACTTTTACATTTTTTTGCACAAGGCCTGGAAGACTGAAGAAAGGCTTGAGAAAGAAAATGCTACATAAATGCAAAAGGAATCAACAGTCCTTCCATGCAAAAGAGATCAGAAGTGGTCACAGAAACAACTACCTCAGCCATCATTTAAATATCCAAGAATCAGAGGTCCCAAAACAGTCACTTTGGCTTATGAAGAGAAGGGGAAGGTTCTGAAAAGATGTCAAAAGAACATGTTTATAAACAAACATGAATGGAAACTTAAGTAAGAAGGAAAAACCTCTAAGAAATATCACATAAGAATAAGCAGAAGGCAATGAGTCATCTTGCTACATGTGTGCCATGTAACGATCATATTCACAGTAGCATCAGCAACAGCACTTTCCAAAGTTTCTCCCATGACAACAGATCCTTCACAGTAAACCCAACAGCAACTATTAAATTCAAATGCTTAGCAAAACTTTTTATGATTCATGGCATCAATGTAAAATACATAAATCTCACCCTGTTTTTCCATTTGAAATTTCTTCAGATACTTTCTGAGCATATACTATATGCCCAAGCCTCTAGCATTGTGTATGCAAAGACGAGTAAGACAATCTCTCTACCCTGATGTAGTCATAACTTAAGAAAGGAGAAAGACACACTGATAAATACTTGGATAGAAGATGAGAATGAAATAATAAAAGTATGAAAAAAATGTTGATGGAACAGAAGTGGAAGCACCTAACATTGTCTGGGGAAATCAGAAATAATTTCCCAAGGGAGGTGGCATGTTAGCAGAACTTTAAAGGATGAATGGAAGTCTATCAGGTAAAAAAAAAAAAAAAGGCAGAAAGAGCATCAAGGCAAAGAGAATAATATAGACAAACACATAAAGGCATAAAATCTATGTTATGCTTGAGGAACAAAGACAAGTGCAATGTGCCTGAAGCACTGATACTAGGGGTGAGGTGGTGAGGGCAGGAAATGAGGCTTCAGAAGTAAGCAGAGCATTCGTATGAAGGGTCTTACACACTGTTACTAAGCTAAAAGGTTAGGCAGCATCTGAAGCATTTGAAAGGTAAGTGACAACATCAGGTCTATGTAATAAGGCCAGTAACATTCTTATAAAGTGCTACAAAGCCTAGCATAAAGCAAGCATTCAATTAACATTACTATTATTAATATTATATGAGAAAATATGCATAACAGGAACAAAAAGAATAATCACCGTATGTCTTTGATAGTTGCTCGTTTCAGGGGGTCAACCTGCAGCATATGCATCAGGAGAGTGGCGACAGAACGATTGAGATATTCTGGGATATAAAAAACACCACCTCGGATCTTCTTAAATAATGTAGGTACATGCTCATCATCAAATGGGAGGGTGCCACAGAGAAGAGCATACAAGATAACACCGCAGCTCCATATATCAACTTCAGGACCTGCATACAATCTAAGAAAAAAAGATGACAACACAAACATGAAACGCAAGTATCACTTTATCCCATCTATATGTACCCTGCTTCTATACATATATGTAGCACAGACTCAGTACTACTGACTTCCAAGGTCTTTAATGAAGTCCATGGCCACTCACCAATGCTCAGTGGTTGTTCCCAAAGAGAATAATTGATCTAACCAATTACTATTTAAGTTTGTCAAACAAATTGGGTCGTTTTGTTTGTCACAAACTCTTTTAATAGTAACTTACTAATTTAAAAATGTAAGACTTTCTGTGGTTGATTTTTCAAAGAAACATCAAAGTAGATAGCCATAAACTTGGAAAAATAATACTATAGTGTATCGGCTAAATCTTTTTCACATAAAACTATTACAAGAAAGAAAATCCACGTATAATATTAATAGAATTTTTATCTGTGGCACACCTATTTTGAAGAATATTGGAAACATTAAAGTGCCTAATACTACGTAAAGAGTGTTTATCCTGTATCACATTATGCTGAGTACCTACTACTTTCATTTTAATCACTTGCTAGCCCATAGGATTAGGATAAGCTTTGATCCACATAACCTATGCCTAGAATGTTATTCTTTTTTTCTCTGACCTTCTACAGCATTAAAATTTCCAATAGCACATTATCAAATTCAAACTGGTCTGGGGTAGCAAAGTAAATCTCTACAATTCCAATGAAAAGAATATAATCTGTTTCTACAAAAATTGCCATCCATCATTTATATCATATGCTATATTGGCCAAACTCCTTGCAATGGACTGAATGTTTATGTCCCCCCAAAATTCATATGTTGAAATCCTAGCCCCCAAGGTGATAGTGGTATAGGAGGTGAGAATTTGGGGAGTAGATTAAGTCATGAGGGCTCTGTTCTCGTGAATGGGATTAGTGCCCTTTATTAAAAAAAGACCCCAAGAGCTCCTCATTCCTTCCACCACATGAGGTTGCAGTGAAAATACAGTAGTCTGTGAGGAAGTAGATCCTCATGAGACATCACATCTGCTGGCACCTTTATCTTGGACTTCTCAGTCTCTAGAACTGTGAGAAACAAATTTCTGTTGTTTATAAGCCACCTAGTTTATGGTATTTTTCTTATAGCAGTCCAAATGAACTAAGAAACTCCTGTATCTGCTACTGGCAATAATACCTTTTTAATATTTTCTCTCATAGAATTCTGTTAACTTTTTAAATCATACATTGGTCACTGTAGAAAGACTTGAGTTTACTACTGTAATTTGTATAAACATTTTTTATAATGTACCAATGAATTAGTTACATGAGTACACAATCACTACTTGTATAATTTAATTTCATGAAATATTACCCCCAAAACTTCATTCTTCCAAAGACAAAATATAAAACAATACTGTATATACTTTATAAAATATTTAAAGCATTATTAAAAGATTGTGTCTGATAAATAAATTACACTAACTTAATTTTAACAAATGCTCTCTTACCTGCATTTTTCTAAAATGAAATATATTTTAAACCAAGATTTCAGTCATTTTTTTAAAAAGGAAAAACTTCATAAGTATATTTATAACAATAGCTAAATGAAACACTTAAAAATTTTTTACAAAACCAGCTCCCCTACAACAATGGTGATAAGATAAATAACAATCTGATTCTACCATGCTAAAAATCTTGCCTTTAAAAGAGAATATATTATAATTAAATATTATCAGAATGAATGCAAGATGACAAAAAGCCCACTCTTCACCGATATATTATTACCTGCCTGAGATGACTTCAGGTGCTGCATAATTTGGAGATCCACAACTAGTTCGCAGAAATTCGCCATCTGACATCATATTAGATAGTCCTGAAAACAAAAGTAATGTTTACCTGGTGCTAGATATTTTTTAAGTAGATATAGATTAAAAATGAGTAAAATTTCAAGGCTTTAATGTTCCATACATCTTATTTTTTTAATTATTAAAAAAAGCAGTGGAAAGCATTTGTTGGACAAGAGACCATTTCAAAGTGCTTACACTATGACAAACAATGCTAAAGCATATAACATGTATGATTAGAATTAAATTTCCTTTCTAAATAAAAATGTCGATTCACTTTACAAATAAGGGTATTCTAAATTATATTGACTTTTCCGAACATAAAACCATCAACCTATGATTTATCTACTTCTTGCAAAAGCCTTTTTTAAAATTCTATAACTAGAAACCAGACAGGCCCCAATGTATAAACAGATTATGTTTCAAAAGTGTTTAATTTAGAAAGCTTTATTTCAACATAAGAAAAGATAATTTAACAAAAAATCTCCTTGAACTATAGCACTAAATTGAGTTGCATGATTTAGAGAAGGAAGAGAAATAGAGACAGTAGTTTCCTGGTTTTTAGATTAAAGACAAAGTATAGACAAAAATTTTAAATAAGTAACACTAAACTTGGCACTTTTCTGTCTCTCTTTCTCTATAGTCTTTCACTTCCTAATCTTTATCTCAAACACCCTAATATGGTATCCTTTCTAGGTATGTTTACCCTAGAAAGTGTGTGGAGCTTAAAAATCACATTTTACCTTTTCCTTTACCACTTACAAAAACTCCTATTCTCTCATCAAGTTGTTAGATGTAACCCTAAGATCCACTGACCTCTTCATGAATCAATTCAGAAGAGCTATAAAGCTTTTTCCAAAACTGCATGCAAATTTTCATGTACCTCTGTTGATGTGCATTCATCAGGGAAAGTTTGCATACTTTCATCAGATTTTCAAAGGAACTTGGGACTGCTCTCTCCCTCCAAAAAACAGTTAAGTATCATTTCCTTGGGAGGAAATGCAGATTGAATGGATTTATCTTGATAACTCTTCTAAAGGTATCTCCATTTTTTTAAGTGTGTTTAAATGAAGAAGCAACTAATCTCTTATAATGGTATAAGATTTGCAAGGTTGCAATGGAAAGTTCTTAGTTCTATAAGAGTTTTTCCTGACATGCTTTAAAAGGCAGCTAGTATATTTCAGAACAACCCTGGAGTTACATACCAAAATCAGCTATCTTCGCATTCATGTGTGCATCCAGTAGCACATTCTCTGGTTTCAGGTCTCGATGAACAACCATATGCCTATGACAGTAATCGACAGCAGACAGAATCTGCTGGAAGAGCCGCCTGGCTTCTATCTCTTCAACCTATCAAGTAGAAAAGAAACTGCATTAAGAATATCTGGAGTATCTATTTCTCATGAATTTTTATTTCATAATCAGCCTACATATAACTAATAAATTAGAATTGTGTTCGTATTCTCAACAAACCAGACAAACAAAAAAACCAAAAACTCGTCAAAGCTCAACACGTCAATAGGCAGGTTTTTCTTCGTTGCTAGGCAGTAGCATTTAGTTTTCAATTAACATTATTAAATGTGCACAATGTTTTGGGGAATTGACAGTAAAACAAACTAAAACAGAATGTATGTGAAAGTACGAAGAAAAGAAAATAATTAAACCTCAACATGCTTTTACAGAATAGATTCTGAAAAGCACAGGCATTATCATGTTGGCAATTAAGTGGAACATATTTTCTAAAATCGATATTTCAAAAGATATACCTTTAAGAAAAAAATTTGTCTAATACTCTGCATGTCTATTTGTGCATTACCACAAAAGCAACTCTGGCTTTGAAGATATCTTTGCAGTTTGTTATTTCCCAGTACTTTCCTCTTTGTTAGCTTAGAATTTTAGCTTAGAGGTTTAGATAGTACGTTAACTCACCCGTCCATGTTTGCAGATGTAGTCAAATAATTCACCTCCAGACACATATTCCATTACCATAAAAAAATCTGTTGGAGTGCTGATCACCTGGTATCTTTTTTGTAAATAAAAAAAGTTAACAATGTTACTTTAACCAAAATCAACCCACTATACTTACTCTGGCTACAATTCTATATTCCAGTGTTCTATAATATTTTAAGATGGCAACAAATAATGCTATCAAAATAATCATAGAGCTGTAAAAGTGAAGCATTACAAAATTATTCTACTTCCTGAGGTTTGTGCCCCCTTTCCTTTGGATCCTCCCTTTCGTGTTTACACAATCTTTGAACTTCTTCATTCTTCGACAACTAAGTAAAGCATTAATCGCTCCACCTAAACAAAAATTTGTTAACAAAGGAGATGAGGCATCATATATTTAAACATAAATAAAAAATATTGTTAGACATATGAAATGATACCACAGAGATACAACCAGTAAAATCCAGGAAGTTGGATTTCTTCCATAAATAAAATACAAAAAAAAGGAAAAGGGGAAGCTATTTATTAAAAGTAATTCAAGAGCCGTATCAATTATACTGTATAGACTTGTTTTGACTCTGATTCAAACAAACCAACTTTAAAAACCATTTATGAAACAATCAGGAAAGTCTGAATGCTACCTAGATAGTGGAAATATTGTCAATTATTTTTAATTTTAGATATGATAATGGTACTGTGCTTCTGTTATTTAAAATTTAAAGAGTGTCTTCTAGAATAGATGCTGAAGAGTTGACAGATTAAAAACATTAATGTTTGAGGGCTGGGCGCGGTGGCTCACGCCTGTAATCCTAGCACTCTGGGAGGCCGAGGCGGGAGGACTGCTCAACGTCAGGAGTTCGAGACCAGCCTGAGCAAGAGTGAGACCCCATCTCTACTAAAAACAGAAAGAAATTAATTGGCCAACTAAAAATATATATAGAAAAAATTAGCCGGGCATGGTGGTGCATGTCTGTAGTCCCAGCTACTCGGGAGGCTGAGGCAGAAGGATTGCTTCAGCCCAGGAGTTTGAGGTTGCTGTGAGCTAGGCAGATATCATGGCACTCTAGCCAGGGCAACAAAGTGAGATTCTGTCTCAAAAAAAAAAAAAAAATTAATGTTTGAGATTTGCTTCAAAATAATCTGGGGTGAGGAAAATGGGAGGGAAGCAGATAAAACAATACATTGACTATTGTCAATGCTGAATAATAGATACCTGGGGGCTCATCAGGTTACTTTTGTATATGTTAAAAAGTTTCCATAATGAAAAATTAAGTATGCTTATGTCTCTGTGTGTGTATGTTTCTAGGCAGCCAACACTGAGCACATTAAAAAATGATAAAAAAAAAAAAAAAAAAACTTTAGCTTTATTTAACAAAATTTTTCCCCCAAAACTCTAACAACTTACCCACATTTTATGAAATGAAGTTTTAGAAACTTGGAAAATGAGTTAAACATAATATTAATGTTTTAACTGAAGGTTGCATTTAACAATTACATTAAGTGAACAACTGTTCTACTTTGTAAAATAGGTCACTTTGTTTATAAAAGATTATCTATAGTCTAGTTGACTATGAGCAATATCTAATTTACACTGAGTTACCACTTAGGACCACTAAGTATAGCTGAGTAGTTTTCGCATGGCTTAACAGCACACAGCAGAAGGCACAAGTAGGGGCTGATGCCACCCTTCAAGCAGTGCACAATGACATAAGATATGTCAGAAGCAGAGGAATCTTTTGGTAATTTGTCCACCCAAACAGGGCACCTTTATTAATGTGCACAAAAGCAAATATGTGTGAGTTGGTAGGGTCTGGTTACTACTCCCCAATAAAGAAGTAAGGAAAATTGGCCAGGAAGTTGGTGATATAACACTATATACTATACATTTTAAGAGAAGACACATCATATATAAATTAAATGCTTGAAAAAAGTAAAATATTAAAGCTACAGTATTGAAATGATTATAAATTTTCAAAAGAAATGTTTTTAATAGCAATCTTTAGTCTTTGGGAAGAAACATGGCAAGTTATCTCACTTTATATAAAACAAATGAACATAACGTAAGAATAAAGTTGAGACTATTTCAAATGAACTCTGGAAAGGTAATTTTACCTGAGAACTCTAGATGAAATTGCTTTATAAAAGCTATCTTACCAGGCACAAAAGTGATTATATAAAGTGGGTAATATAGAGCAGGAGCATCTACTATATCACCTCACTTTAGGCTGATCTGATTTATTAACAATTCTCAATCACTTTTGTGCTCCATACATCCAACAGGGGGCCCAAGGGAAAAGCAGTGACGAAATTCTAATATATAAATTTAGCTGATGATTCTGCTGAGTACATCACAGCTCTTCAACAGATACTGTTGTAATGAATTACTTCAAGATGCTTCTTACTCCATAGCAGCCACTGTCCCACACCAAAAGCCAATCTAGAGCAATGAAAACCATAACATTACTGAGCACTTACTAGTGTCCCAGACACTGAGCTACCGAATGGTGACACTTAATATTTACTGAGTAGCTACTTGTATTGCACATGGTGAGATCAATAGCTATTCCCTCTACTTTTGGAGTTTATAGTCTAGCTACCAAAACAGACATTAAATAAGGATTCTCTTCAGACACAAATATGATCTCCAGTAGCCTCCTAATTTAAAATCTTCGGGGTTTTCCCATTGCTCTTAATAAATAATTCAGGCCCCTGCCATCTCTGTTATTTAGTCTCATCTATGATTCCCAACATGATCACACTACTGTTTTTACTTCTAGCCATGCTGCACTTCCTCCCGTTGCAGCTCGTTTGCATAAGCTGTACCTGAATCCTATACTGTACTCCACCCTTCAACTAGTTACTAACCATCCTTTAGATCTCAGCTTAAAGGTCACTTCCTAAATCCAGGTCAGGTGCCCTTTTGTGCTCACAGATGCATTTCCCTTAGCTTCAGAGCACATACCACAGTTTGTAATTATATGTTTTATTATTATAATTTGATTCATGAGTATGTACCTAGCAAAGTGCCTATACCAAGTAAGTATTTAAATAAATGTATGAATTAGCACTTATAAATAATGTGAGCAGCTTGGAGCCAAAACCAGAGTGAAAGGAGACTAAAAAATTATAGCAAAATTTTAACAAAACCAATAAAATTTCAATTAACCAGAATGGGATGAGGACAAAGGGAAACAACTTTTAGAAGAGAGAAGTCTAAGAAACAGCTTCACATTAGGGATTTAGTGAAGAAGGCAAATTCCAGTATTATGCTCCAAGCCTGACAAGAGTAAGTCAAATCTCTTGGGCCCTCTAAAATAATAATAATGAAGTATCATAAGAAATTCAATCATTAATCATTCATACATGTCAGTATTATCTTCTTAATACAGCAGAAAAGTAAACTAATGTGCTTCAAAAATTTTTCAGAAACAGCATCTCTAATACAGCCAAAACAATTTACTTATCCACAAAACCCTAAGTATTCCCCACATGGCCAAGTTATATACATTTTTAGGCAATATCCATAATAGGAAACTTAGAAAAATAGAAATCTTGCTGAAGTTAAGCCAAAAAAATCAACATTCATGAGTTTTGGTGGTCAAATCTACTGAGATTTTAAAATGTTATTTACTAATATAACAGTCAAGCTGAGAGGCAAATCAAAGACTGAATACCATTCACAATAGCTACAAAGAAAATAAAATTCTTCAGAATATACTTAACCAAAGAGGAGAAAGATCTCTACAATGAAAACTATGAAACACTGATGAAAGAAATCACAAATGACACAAAAAATGGAAAAACCTCATGCTCATGGAGGTTTTTCCCCTATCTATCACCATATACAAAAATTAATTCGAGACAGATAAAAGACTTAAACATAAGGCATGAAACCATAAAAATTCTATTAGAAAATGTAGGAAAAACTCTTCTAGGTATCAGCTTAGACAAAGAATTTATGACTAAGACCCCCAAGGCAACTACAGCAACAACAAAATTAAATAAATGGGACTTGATTAAATTAAAAAGCAGCAGCATAGCAAGGGAAATAATCAACAGAGTAAAGAGACAACCTACAGAATGGCAGAAAATATTCACAAACTATAGTAAGGGTTAATATCCAGAATCTACAAAGAACTCAAACAAATCAGCAAGAAAAAAAACAAACAACCCCATTAAAAAGTGGGCAAAAGAACATAAGTTTTCACAGAAAAGATAAACAAATGGCCAAGAAACATGAAGAAATGCTCAACATCACTAATCATCATGGAAATGCAATTTAAAACTATACTCCTTACCCATATCAGAATGGCCTTTATGAAAAAGTCAAAAAAACAATCGATGCCGGTGAGAATGCAGAGAGAAAGGAATGCTTATACACTGTTAGTGGGACTGCAAATTAGCACAACCTCTATGGAAAACAGTATGGAGATTCCTCAAAGAAATAGATGTAGACCTATTATTGCACCCAGTAATCCCACTACTGGGTATCTACCCAAAGGAAAAGAAGTCATTTTATCAAAATGACACCTGCACTCAAATGTTTACTGCAGCACAACTCACAACTGCAAAAATGTGGAAGCAACCTAAGTACTCATCAAGTCACCAGTGGATTAAGAAAATGTGGTGTGTATATATATACCATTGAACGCTACTTAGTCATAAAAAGAAATGAAATAATGTCTTTTGCAGCAACTTGGATGGAACTAGAGACCATCATCCTAAGTGAAGTATCTCAGGAATGTAAAAATAAACACCACACGTATTCTCTAATAATTGGGAGCTAATAGATGAGCACACATGGGCACAAAGGGATGGAAAGGTGATAGGAGATCACGGAGGGAGGGAGGAGGGGAGGGGTAAAAACCTACCTATCAGGTACAATGAACACTATTCTGGTGATGGACACACTAAAAGCTCCAACTTAAGCATGATAAAAGGTATCCATGTAACAAAAACATTTGTACCTTCTTAATATTTTGAAATAAAAAAATAAATATAAATGAGATTAGATAAAATTTTATTTATATATTTATACATATATATAAAATATATTCTAATTCTCTAGAATATATTCTTTTTTTTTTGGAGCTACACGTTTTATTTCTTTTTTTTTTTGTCTTTATTGAAGTGTAATTTACATATCATGTCTTTACTCCACTAAAAGCTCCAACTTAAGCATGATAAAAGGTATCCATGTAACAAAAACATTTGTACCTTCTTAATATTTTGAAATAAAAAAATAAATATAAATGAGATTAGATAAAATGTTATTTATATATTTATACATATATATAAAATATATTCTAATTCTCTAGAATATATTCTTTTTTTTTTGGAGCTACACATTTTATTTCTTTTTTTTTTTTGTCTTTATTGAAGTGTAATTTACATATCATGTCTTTACTCCATTTTAAGTGTACAATTAAATGGTTATTTTTAAATTTACCAAGTTGTACAGCTATTCACATAAATCAGTTTTAGAGGATTTCCCACCCCC
>CAUYRT010074362.1:0-19969 GCA_963574885.1 Lepilemur ruficaudatus | reverse complement strand
ACCAGCCTGAGCAAGAGGGAGACCCCGTCTCTACTAAAAATAAGAGGAAAATAATTGGCCAGCTAAAAATATATATAGAAAAAAAAAAATTAGCCGGGCATGGTGGTGCATGCCTGTAGTCCCAGCTACTCGGGAGGCTGAGGCAGGAGGATTGCTTGAGCCCAGGAGTTTGAGGTTGCTGTGAGCTGGGCTGACGCCCCAGCACTCTAGCCCGGGCAAGGGAGTGAGACTCTGTCTCAAAAACAAAATAAAATAAAATAAAAAGCTACTGCATTATCTTGGCAAGAGATGAAGGCTTGCACTAAGTCAGTGAGGATGAGAATGAGGGAACAGATTTGATAAGACAGAATAGACAGGTCTTACAATCATTTGACTAAATGTTGGAGCCCAGAGAAGTAAAAGTCCTATTAATGTAGTAGTTATAAAAGCAGTAGTTCCTTTCAGGATATGTCAAAATGGTGCTCATTACCAAGATGCCTACTGTTCTAACATTAAAAAAAGTTGGAAAGCTTTCTTTGTACTCTTACTGGAGTAAATGAAATAAAAAAACCAAAATGGAGTATATACAATCAAAAAGGACAAACAAGTAGAGCTATTTTTGCAAAAAAAAAACAAAATTAAAAAGTCTGACAGAGGCCGGGGCGCTGTGGCTCACACCTGTAATCCTAGCACTCTTGCTCATACAACTGTCAGCCTCCCGAGTAGCTGGGACTACAGGCATGCACCACCATGCCCGGCTAATTTTTTTTTTCTATATATATTTTTAGCTGGCCAATTATTTTCCTCTTATTTTTAGTAGAGACGGGGTCTCCCTCTTGCTCAGGCTGGTCTTGAACTCTTGACATTGAGCGATCCGCCCGCCTCAGCCTCCCAGAGTGCTAACCAGCCTGAGCAAGAGCGAGACCCCCGTCTCTACTAAAAATAGAAAGAAATTAATTGGACAACTAAAAATATATAGAAACAATTAGCCGGGCATGGTGGCGCATGCCTGTAGTCCCAGCTACTCGGGAGGCTGAGGCAGAAGGATTGCTTGAGCCCAGGACCTTGAGGTTGCTGTGAGCTAGGCTGATGCCACGGCACTCTAGCCCGGGCAAGGGAGTGAGACTCTGTCTCAAAAAAAAAAAAAAAGGAAAAAAAAAAAAAAGTCTGAAAGAAACAAAATAGATCGTGTAAATAGGAAATTGGTTACATAAATACATAAATACATATGTGTATGTGTGTATTTTTTTAAAAAAGAGAGAGGGTCTCACTCCATCACCCAGGCTGAAGTGCACTGCTGTGATCATAGCTCACTACAGCCTCAAACTCCTGGTCTCAAGCAATCCTTCTGCCTCAGCCTTCCGAGTAGCTGGGACTACAGGCATGCGCCACCATGCCCGGCTAATTTTTTCTACATATATTTTTAGTTGGTCAATTAATTTCTTTTTATTTATAGTAGAGACGGGGTCTCACTCTTGCTCAGGCTGGTTTTGAACTCCTGATCTTGAGCGATCCTCCCGCCTCGGCCTCCCAGAGTGCTAGGATTACAGGCGTGAGCCACCACGCCCGGCCTAAATTTATTTTTTATAGAAATAGGCGCTTGCTATGTTGCCCAGGGTTGGTCTCAAACTCCCGGCCTCAAGTGATCCTCCCACCTCAGCCTCCCAAAGCGCTAGGATTACAGGCTTGAGTCACTACACCCACCCCAGCCTTTAAAATAGCACTACGTTTACTTCTAGGAATGTCTTACCCTTTCCCAAATATGTTCAAGATACACCAAATCAAAATCTCAGATTTTGTTAGGAAAAAGGCTTAAATTAAACTTATTTTAACATGCTTTAAAATCTTGACACATCAGACTAGCCTACCAGTGAATCCTTATTGGAACTGAACCTCTTTCTAATATGCCAGAACGTGGCATTCAGGTGGTTATTAAAAGATGTTTTTCTGGATTAAAGTCATTAGAAAATACCTAGAGTCCAGAAGAAATAAAAGAAGCTAACCTTAAACATAAGATACATTTATTACAGGTAACAGTTTTGTGGGCTTTTCTTTTTTTCCTCCTCTCCCACCTCATTTGCTGACAGTTGTATGAGGGATAGAGAGGACAAGGATGACTCCAAACTTTTGATTTGGGCACAGGAAGGAAAGGACAGAATAGACATTTATTGAAATGGAGAAGAACAGATTTAAAAAGGAAGATAAGGAATTCAGGTTGAGACATAGTAACTATAAGATGCCATTAGACAAGTAGGCTAAAGGTGAAGATTTGAAAGCCATCAATTTACAAAGGGTATTTTAAACTATAAGACTCGATGTCATAAATGAGACCAATGGGTGAAGACAGAGAAAAGTTCTATGAAGTGAGTCCTGGAACACTCTAATGTTTAGAAGTTGGGAAGATACAGTATCACTAATCATTAGGGAGACACAAATTAAAACAATAACGAAGACACCACCATACCCCTGTCAGAATGGCCATTATTAAAAAGTCAAAAAATAGACACTGGTGCAGATGTGGTGAAAATGGAATCCTTATACACTGTTGGTAGGTAAATTCGTACAACCTTGATGGAAAACAGTTTGGAGATTTCTCAAAGAACTAAAAGTAGGTCTACCACCATTCAATACAGCAATCAAACTATTGGAGATCTATCCAAAGGAAAATAAGTCATTTTATTAAAAAGACACCATCTGTATGTTTATCACTGCACAATTCACAACTGCAAAGATATGGAACCAACCTAAATGCCCACCAACTGATGAGTGGATTAAAAAAAATGTGGTAAACACACACACCATGGAATACTACTTAGCCATCAAAAAGAATAATGTCTTTTGCAGCAATTGGATGGAACTGGAGGCCATTATTCTAAGTAACTCAGAATCAAAAAACCAAATGCTGCATATTCTCACTTACAAGTGGGAGCTAAACAATGACTATGCATGGTCATACAGAGTGATTTAATGCAGTGGTCCCCAACCTTTCTGGCACCAGGGATCAGTTTCACAGAAGACAATTTTTCCACGGGGGAGGGGAGTAGGGCATGTGGAGCTCAGGCAGTGATGCAAGCCATGGGAATGGCTGTAAATGCAGATGAAGCTTCACCTGCCATGCTCACCTCCTGCTGTGCAACCCAGTTCCTAAGTTTCGTGGAAGATAATTTTTCCACAGACAGGGGCGGGGCAGGGGCAGCATTCAGGTGGTGACATGCAGCCAGGTTCCTAACTGGCCGCAGACTGGCACCAGGCATCGGCCCAGGGGTTGGGTACCACAGATTTAATGGACATTGGAGACTCAGAAGGGGGAGGGGAGAGGGGTGTACAGGATGAATGTACCCTATTCAGGTGACGGGTATATAAAAAGCCTACATTTCTCCACTATGCATTTCAGCCATGTAACAAAAAACCACTTGTACTCTCTAAATCTATTTAAATAAAAAAAAAAGTCCTGAAGAGCAAACATTTAAAAAAGTTGGGAAGATAAAAAAGATTTAGCAGGAATTAGCAGTATGAAATCTCAAGAATAAGGAAATTCATAGGGGCCGGGCGCGGTGGCTCACGCCTGTAATCTTAGCACTCTGGGAGGCTGAGGCAGGTAGATCGCTCAAGGTCAGGAGTTTGAAACCAGCCTGCACAACAGCGAGACCCCGTCTCTACCTAAAATATAAAGAAATTAATTGGACAACTAAAAATATAGAAAAAATTAGCCGGGCATGGTGCTGCATGCCTGTAGTCCCAGCTGCTCGGGAGGCTGAGGCAGGAGGATCGCCTGAGCCCAGGAGTTTGAGGTTGCTGTGAGCTAGGCTGACGCCACGGCACTCTAGCCTGGACAACACAGTGAGACTCTGCCTCAAAAAAAAAAAAAAAGAAAAAAGAAATCCATAGGGTCAGAAAGCAGATTACGGGTTGCTAGGGGATAGGGGAGGGAGCAATAGGGAGTGACTGCTAACAGATATGGGTTTCTTTTTGGGGTGATAAAAATGTTCTAGAATTAGATAGCTGTGATGGTCGTACAACTTTGTGCACATATTAAAAACCACCTTAAAATGGTGAATTTTATTAAGACAGAGTAGCAGCCAGTGAGGAAGAGTATATGGCATCATGGAAGACAAAATGGCATTTCAAGGAGGAGGGAATGATCAATTAATTATACCAAAAGCTGTGAGAAGGCATGTGAGCAGTGACTACTGGATTTAACAATGTGGAAAATAACTTGGTAAGCTTGACCAAAGAAGTTTCTGTAGAGCAATGGAAGAAAAAGACAATTGCCTTAGGAACCATGGAAACTGATCCCTGAATTCAAGAGGGTGAATGAACCACTTTTATCACATACTGCTTCAAATTTTAAAGAGAGGCAGTGTATTTATTTGGATGAGAATGGAATTGGACCCTCAATCCCTTAGTTCTATCCCCATACCTATTTCATAGTCACAAACCTTTAGGCATTAATCTCTCTCTTTTTTTTTTTTTTTTTGAGACAGAGTCTCACTCTGTTGCCTGGGCTAGAGTGCCATGGCGTCAGCCTCCTCACAGCAACCTCAAATTCCGGGGCTCAGCGATCCTCCTGCCTCAGCCTCCCAAGTAGCTGGGACTACAGACACGCGCCACTATGCCCGGCTAATTTTTTCTATATATTTTCTGTTGGCCAATTAATTTATTTGTATTTTTGGTAGAGACGGGGTCTTGCTTTTGCTCAGCCTGGTCTCAAACTCCTGAACTCAAATGATCCACCTATCTCGGCCTCCCAGAGTGCTGGGATTACAGGCGTGAGCCACTGCGCCCTCCCCGCCCCTTTTTTTAAATAGAGTCTCCATCTGTCACCCCAGCTAGAGTGCAGTGGTATCATCAGAGCTCACTACAACCTCAAACTCCAGGGCTCAGTGACCTTCCTGCCTTAGCCTCCCAAGTAGCTAGACTACAGGCGACCACCACCACACCCAGCTAATATTTTCTGTTTTTGGTAGAGACAGGGTCTTGCTCTAGCTCAGGCCGGTTTTGAACTCCTGGCCTCAAGCAGTCCTCCCGCCTCTACCTCCCAGGTGCTAGGATTAGCCACTTTGCCCAGCCTTGGACATTAATCTCTCTGAGTCTCAGTTTGCAATGTATAAAATGGGCTTTATATTGATACATGCCTACCTCATAGATAAATATAACACAAGTCTTTTCTCCTACTGAAAATAGCTTCTAGAGGGATGATCTATGTTTTATTTATCTATCTTCCATAGCACCTAGCAAAGAGCTTTAAGTTGTTGCTCGGTTGTTGAATAAATGTATGAGCACAAAGCAATACACAAATGTATGACATCATAAAAAATCAAGTATTCCTACCTCATATATAAAATTAAGAAATGAAGGCAATACTCACTGATGAAACACTTTCAAGTAGCAGAACAAAAGGGTCTCTATTATTTTTGCTAAAAACAAAAAAAAAAAGTTTTCCAGAATACCGTTCCATATATCCTGAAGGGCAAGCTGTCAATGAAGAACATGTCAAAAGGTTTACATGCCCCCTCCTGCTTAGGTTATGATGATATGGTTATTACGATTATGGTATTAACAGTTAATAATAAATCAGTTGATTGGAGAAAACAGATAAGAATACTTTTTTGAGTAGGGTGAGGTAGTGCACATTTATAATCCCAGCTACCAGGAAGGCTGAAGGGGGAGGATTGCTTGAGCCCTAGAAGTTGAGACCAGCCTGGGCAATACAGACCTCACCTCAAAAAAAAAAAAGTTCTTTGAAATTTAAAAAAACCATCACAAGAGTGAGCCCCCCTCCCATAATGTAAAATGGAAACACAAGCCCTGTTACAGTATTTAAAGAGATTCTTTCTGAAGCTGCAATATCACAGAGTAACGTGTCTTACAGATTCGTAAGTCACAAATATGCAGTAAAAGACTTCAATGATGCAATCATAAGCAATATTGATTATAGCTAAACTTACTAATATACACACATCTTTCAAAACATCTACACCATACCATATGATCCAAAATAACTCTAGAATTAATAGCTGTTATAAATGAATACAATAAAAGGTAAGTTAGGGCCGGGCGCGGTGGCTCACGCCTGTAATCCTAGCACTCTGGGAGGCCCAGGCAGGAGGATCACTCAAGGTCAGGAGTTCAAAACCAGCCTGAGCAAGAGGGAGACCCCGTCTCTATTATAAATAGAAAGAAATTAATTGGCCAACTAAAAATACATATAGAAAAAATTAGCCGGGCATGGTGGTACATGCCTGTAGTCCCTGCTACTCAAGAGGCTGAGGCAGAAGGATTGCTTGAGCCCAGGAGTTTGAGGTTGCTGTGAGCTAGGCTGATGCCACAGCACTCTAGCCCGGGCAACAGAGTAAGACTCCGTCCCCCCCCCAAAAAAAAAGGTAAGTCAGTTTTCTGAGCAACTTCTGAATGAGTTAATTATATGAATAAAATATCATCTTGGTAATTTTTATCTAAAAAGTTCACTATGGAAATTGATACATTTTTTAACAAGTCTGTATACTTTAGGAGGCTAAATTCATTATTAACAATAAAGATGAATGCAAACTATAAGCCAAGTACACACAACAAATATGCATACTTATCCCTTGATGTGGCTTGTAAGAAAAAAAATGAAAGAAACACATATACATGCTTAATCATTTATATTACAAAACCCACTTATTTGGAACCTTTGTAATTTTACTCAGAATTACACAAATGATAAATTCAATCATTACAGATAGTCTAAAGAGAAGTGCCTTTTCTGCAGAACAAACTCTGGGCTCAAACAAAACGGGAAAGCTTAACTTTCCCTTTTCCCTTCAATGACATGTCACCAATTCCTACACTGCCGAACTTTACTTTACAAGTGCTTGAAACATGCACAGGATTAGACAAGTGACTCCTATACCAGGACTAATATATAATTTCCTCACAGCAGAATTCAATAAAAGCAATAATATTAGTTTCATTTTATTTTCAGATCATCTGTAAAATACTAAAAATAAAAACCCTGATGCTCTTACCAGCAACTTAGTAAACAACCTCCTAGAGATGTCAATTTAGGATAAAGATGCACCTGTTAAATATATGTAGACTGGTTGTTTAATCTGGTCAGAGTGGTTCAGTTAATTGTGAATTTGACAATAAAAGAAAACAGCATTGAGGCTGGGAGTGGTGGCTTATGCCTAAATCCTAGCACTTTGGAAGGCTGGGGTGGGATGATTGCTTGAGGCTAAGAGTTCCAGATGTCTCTACACAAATTAACTGGGCATTGTAGCACATCTTTAGTCCCAGCTACTTGGGAGGCTGAGGAGGGAGGATTGCTTGAGCCCCCAAGTTTGAAGTTGCAATGAGTTATGATGATGCCACTGCACTGTAGCCCGGGCAACTGAGCTGGAGACTCTGTCTCCAATCAATCAATCAAACATCATTGGAAGAAACTTTTTATTTCTGGGGAATAAAAACAACCCAAGTCATCAGGCATCTGTAGACCACACTGACATGACTACTCTTGCTGTTTCCTGTACTCCTACTTCCACGTGGACCAGCATTTCATAATGTATCATAACAATATTTATTATGGTCAGGATGCTGCAGAAAATATTTAACCACAGTGATATCATGCCAAGTCATCTAGGAAACATCTTGGCTCCTCCTCCTACCTCTTTAACAGACCACCTGAGTGGAAGGGGGTGGCAGCTTAATGTCATAAATAAAGTCAAGGAAACAGGTTCAGAATTCGCACAAGGTCACACAATTTTTTTCTTTTCTTTGCCATCGAAGTACTAACCAAGCCCAACCCTGCTTAGCTGATGAGATCAGGTATGTTTAGGTTGGTAATGGCCATAGACAGGTCACACAATTATTAAGAGACAGGGCCAGGATTGAAATCTAGGCATCCCTGTGGCTCAAATCTGTGTTTTTATCACCATGTTATTATACTGCCACTGATAATCTGACATGAATATAATACACAGATTATGACAGTGTTGAACAGGTGGTCACATTTCTTTTTATTTAAGGATTACTTGGAAACACAACTTATACACTTACATTTGATTGATACATTAGAACAAAGTGTGAAAATGATGCCACAAAAAGTACACAGAACTAATATTTAAAGCAAAACCTTTTTTTGTAATTGCCCAAGCTGTTTTTGCTTTAAGCTAACTTCTACGAACAGACTCATGAAATGTGGCTTTATTTTGGCATCATGATAAAGAGCAGTTTTTAGCAAGTGATAGAATTTCAACATATCAACAGTAAACTACTAAAGCACTTTTGAAGTTCAAACAACAGACATATTATCTATATTTGATGTCTAATAAAAACTCTCATTTTGAAAAGAACACTAAATATTTCAGTCCCTTTTATCTCAACCTCAAATTTCTGCCTTTGAAGTCTTCGGTTTCCACCAAAGACAGAAATCTGGGAAGCCATCCTGGCCCCTGACCTCTTCTCTAAGCATACATTGCTGGTTGCATTAGTACCTAAGGCACTGGACCAGAGACTGCCATCACTCATTCTCTACCTGTATGTAGGAACAAATATTTCTAAAATTCATCACTGGACAGGTCAGTCAAGACAAAACTGTCTTCTGCAGGGCCCCAAGCAATTGCTTACTCTTCTGTAACTAAAACCAAGAGGAGCTTGGTGAAAGAACACAAAGCTGAGGCTGACAGCAACACTTGCAGATTTTTTAAACAATCAAGGTAGTTTTTTGGCATCTACATTTTGGCATCTCAAATAAGTTTTAGAATAGGAAACTTCACCTTATTTTCGTGTTGCAAACGATTGACATTTCCTCTGTGAGATGGTGAAATCATTCTGCAAGGAGGAAAGGCTTCTGCAATACATTGCAGTATCTTAAGTAAACTTTTATATTCAAGTAGTGACCCAACAAATGAGGATCCTGCACTGGGCCCACCAACATTGCATTAATGCTCTTTAGACAATATTAATGTATATTTTCAATAGATAAGAATTTAAGATAGAATATCTGTTTATTTTTCAGGTGTACTTTTCCAGCTCATAAATTTGATGATTTACTGAACAAATAGTTATAAAGCACTTCTTTATATCAGACACCATTCTAAATGCGAATAGTGATCAAGTGTCTACAGCTGATCTAAGAAATACAAATGCTGTAATAAAATTTTACTAAGAAACAATGGGTGAAGGCCGGGCGTGGTGGCTCACGCCTGTAATCCTAGCACTCTGGGAGGCCCAGGCGGGTGGATCGCTCAAGGTCAGGAGTTCGAGACCAGCCTGAGCAAGAGCGAGACCCTGTCTCTAAAAAAAAAAAAGAAAAGAAAAATCAAAAGGTATGCACAAAAGGGCCAACTCCAAACAGTAAGCCAAAAAACCAAGTTGCTAAGTTATAAGGAAGCTGCTGTTCATCTGGACCTAAGCCCAGAACACAAAAATTTGGAGGAGAAACACTGGTGGTTTAAAGGGAACACAGGTTCCAAATTTGCTGCCTCATTCTTTCATTTGCAGAAGCTTCCTCTGATACTGCCTGTTTCTACTAAAATGGTCATAACCACACTGGAAAATTCAGCAGGGCTCCAAAGCTCTTAGACAGGTGGAAATCCATTGTTAGAAAAACATGTGGAGAATATATTGAAGGCAAAGATCAGAAATTATACGTTCTTTAGAACAGTCAACCCAACATTCTGGCAAAGGAGACAATGAAGCATTTTAAAACCTCTCAAAATCCTTTAACATAACTAAATAGAGCAAAATGATCTGTACTCTCCCGAGTTTATGGCCCTTCCTTTCACAAAACGTTTTTTTTTCCCTTCAACGACTCAGTTCCTTTAATAACCACCACCTGCCCATGGTGCATTTTTTTCCCCTCAAGAAGGCATCTGCACTGCAGATCTCGGCATAAGGAGAGCTTGCCAGACAGCTCCCACCAACAGGCAGACGCATATACAATGGAAACTAAAGGAGGCCTGCAGCTTCCCTCCTAGTCTTTCAGAGATGGGAGAAGGGGGTTCAACCAGCCCCTGCTTTGTCTGAATTTTCTCCCCCTCCCCCTTTCTGCAGTAAACAACTCCTTTTGTTACACGTCCATCAACAACGGCCCACAGAAAACATGAAATCAAAACATGTTGATGGCTTGGCATGACTCTATTTATTATCTTCTAGCATATAAGCGACTGACTGCACGTCCCCACCCCCACGCAGCGCCAGTGAAGAGCAGGCTGTGTTGCAGATACAGCCACGGATCCATCTTGGACCATCAGCTCCCTCCCAAATCTTCCCAGAGCTATTCTCATCACGCCTCCTTCCACCTCGGAGCCTAAGAAAAATCGGGCATTCATACAGTCCAGCCGAAAACAGTAAAGAAAAGGGCTACACTGCATCCATTAAACTTCCTCATTCTCCCCGCGGGCAACCCCCCAAAAATTTTTCTGAGGACTAATGCAAGTGTCTGATGATGTCAACACCTGTCTGCAAACCTGCCATGCAACCCTTTTACCACCATCCCCTCAACATCGTGACGAATCATTTCTCCCACGACCCACCTGCCCCAGTGCTCTCAACCTCACTAATCCTCCACTAAATCACCCCGCTTCAGAGGGCTTTCCCCTCCTCGAACACGGTTCGGCATACGGAGGGATCAATTCTCCATTTTATCCCACCCTCCCGCAAGCTGGTGTTTTTCCCCACCTGCCCCGTCTCGGCGCCAACACGCACTCTCTAGACGGCCTCCCTGCCCCCAACCTGTTTTCCCCACACCCCGTTATTTCCTCACCGCCTGCACGACCTTATGCTCCCCTCCCCCTTTGCCCGATTTCCAAACGCTCGTCCCCCGGGCCTGAAGTCGGCGGTAGTCGAGGCTCATTCGCCCTCCCCCCACGCCGTAATCCCCCGCAGTCCCCGGGCCCCCGCCCGCCTGCGCCCTGCGCGCCTCACCCGCACAGGAGGAGCCGCAGCTCTTCGCCCCCAGGGCGGGGCAGGCTCCCGGGCTCCCGCCGCCGCCGGGCGCGGACGGCTCGGCTCCGGAGGACGACGAGGAGATGGACGGGGACTGAGTGGCCGCCGACGGCTCCGCCATGGCTATGCGAGCAAGGGCCGGAGAAGGGTGAAGAGAGACGTGGGGCGGGAGAGAGGGAGGGGAAAATAGAATAATCTGGCAGCTGGTTCTTCGAAGCCCCTTCACTCAGCCTGCTCCGAAGACAGACTCCGACAGACTGACTGACTCAGCCGAGCACAGCGACAGGGCGGGAGCGCGAGCGCGCACGCGCACAGACACCCCTCCCGCGGGAGCCGAAGCGCGCAGAAGCGCAGGGCGCAGGCGCAAGAACTGTCTCTCCGCGCTCCTGCGGGGAAGGAGGGGCGAAACTGGCCTCCCGCCGCGCCCCGCGCGCCGCCAGGGTGGGGCGCGCCCCTCGGGGGACCAGACGCAGGGGGCGTGACTCAGCGCCAGGCTCCGCCCACTGCGGCCGCCGCCAGGGACTGCAGCGCGGTTTTCTCTCTGAGCTGTTTATGTAAGTGTTTTAGGGTTGACGGGTTATGTATTTTAACGACAGAAATTCCCTTGTAATTCCATTAGGTGGAAACTTTCCCATAAATTTCAGAGTCGATGTCTTTCGGTTGATGCGTTCCCGCCTGTGACTCCAGTGAAAAATGAAAACCACGGAGTCCAGTAGGCCCACTCTGCAAGGTGCTTTATGCACTTCTCTGTATGTGTCGTAATATCGCCTCACCGTGAGGCAGAGATGGCACGGCCCCCCATTTCGTAGGTGCAGAAAGATGCGGTACGGAATGAAAAACTGTTAGTCATTCATTCCAGTCACAGTGCAATGGAGCCGCAGAACCTGCTTCATATTCTTATCTCATTACTGTTGCCAAAGGGTCCAACCTTCAGTCGTAAGGTTGTCTTTTCTTTGGAATAGGGTCTTAGAGAAGCGCTGTTTTGGAGGAAAAAATGCTGAGCTGATGAAGGAAGAAGAGCCAGGAGATAAGAATATTCTGGCTGTGATTATGGGGGAGGGTGATAAAATGAGGTATTAAAAATTCCGAATAAGGCCAGAGGCAGTGGTGGCACCTGTCGTCCCAGCTACCTGAGAGGCTGAGGCGAGAGGATCACTTTGAGCCCAGGAATTCAATCCAGCCTGGGCAAAATAGGGGAGACCCCTGGCCCCCACTTCTCCACCCCCATCTCTAAAAAAAAAATGTTAAAAAATTCAGAATAAAGCACAACATACACATACTTGAATTTTATTCATGGCCTAAATGGGGTCCTTAGCAGAATATGTGTTTGGAACCAGACATCTATCTTACATTGGATTTTATTCATTTTTTTTGCTTCTCTTGTGTTGGCTTGCTAAATTCAAAGCCTCTTT
This sequence comes from Lepilemur ruficaudatus, assembly GCA_963574885.1. Classification (NCBI taxonomy): domain Eukaryota; kingdom Metazoa; phylum Chordata; class Mammalia; order Primates; family Lepilemuridae; genus Lepilemur; species Lepilemur ruficaudatus. The sequence goes on along the minus strand of CAUYRT010074362.1, from coordinate 7,646 downwards.
ATGTGGACTCAAAATATTTGAAAGGTGCATAATTTTTTTTTAAAGGGGGTATTGTGTCCTGAAATAATAAAAATCAAGGCTGTAGGCTTTGTTATTGTGCTAAAGCAGCAATCGATGACCCAAAGTGCAATTGCAGGATCAGCAGATCCTGTAAAGATGCAACCTCATGAAGGGGAAGGTGGTCAGCCAGACAGCCACAGAGTGGAAAAATGATCTGAGCAGTGGAAATCTTCTAGAGCAGGCTGTAGACTACATCTGCCCTTGACAGTTTTTAAGGTCAGTTAAAGCCCAGATGGGGGGGAGGGGGAACTCTTGGCCATTTCAACACTCTGAAAAAGGCACACAGGAATAATTCCCAAAATAACTTTGTGGCAAATATCTTACCCTGGCACTTTACAGCATCAGCTGATAATGTAGCACACTGTTCCTTTGATGGCAAAGGGAAATAACAGCTGATCTGATAACCAAGCCAGTTATCTACCCATTCTCATAAATGCACATGTTTTTAAAATATCTTTATTATTAGGTGCTGAATAAGGAAATAAATGATGCAAGTATCCAACTCTAACAGCACTTGCTAGAATCTGGAGGCCCCAGCTGGAAAGGAGGCCCATTTCCCTATCTAGAAGCAAAGAAAAGAAGTTAAAAATCAAGACATTCATGTGTTCTTGGTGGTCTCTTCAGACCCTTCAGAGATTTTTTTTTTTTACATAAGAAGGCTTTGTGTAAGGTCTAATTTCAGAAGCTGTCTTTCCTTTCTGCTTTCTCTTTGCTTGCTGTACCAACATCCCTGCAGTTGATACTTGCCTGGGATGTTTGCTTATTTGTATATATGATTTATTCCGTGAATGTTTACTGATCATCTGTGTGTATGACATAATCCTGGGAACTTTGGAGGGACCGAAAAAATAAGTTTGTTTGACTTCAGTGAGTTTACAAACTAGTTGGAGCATAGAACATATTCACATAAAGTTAAATAGCAACCCAAAACAACCCCAAATAACATAAAACCATAGTGCTTTGATTAGATGGCAAGCGAATTGTATGAATTTAAAAGAGAAGAGGGAATCACTATAGAGTTATAGTGTCTTGGGGAGGTTTTATGAAGAAGCTTAAAGTTGGATAGGGAGTTTGGAGTTGTAAGGAGGTCATTAAAGGCAGGGAAGGATAGTGTGAAGCAAACACAGGGGTTGCTTTTGTTCACATATACAGAAAGGTACCCTTGTGGGCAGATGAATCCTAAAAGAACCTCTTCTTCCCAGCCTAGTCCATGATGCAGTTCCATGCTGACTTGTCTAGCAGAATGTGGCCTAGATTTGATTCCTTCTTGCCCCTTGCCTCCACAGGCTGTCTTGGTGAACACACACTGCACAGCTATATGTGGTGGCTGAAGGCTCAAAAGTATGACTGTGTGTCAGGTGTCTTGGGTGTTGGTTACACCAAGTTGGCTTAGCTGAGGGCTTGAATTGGGACAAAAGGGAAGGTATGTTGGGACCAGAGTGTGGAGAAGCAGTAGTGTTGCACTAAGGAACTGAGCCTTTGTCTTAAGAATAATGGGAGGCCGGTGCGGTGGCTCACGCCTGTAATCCTAGCACTCTGGGAGGCCGAGGCGGGAGGATCGCTCAAGGTCAGGAGTTCGAAACCAGCCTAAGCAAGAGCGAGACTTCGTCTCTACTAAAAATAGAAAGAAATTAATTGGACAACTAAAAATATATAGAAAAAATTAGCCGGGCATGGTGGCGCATGCCTGTAGTCCCATCCAATTGGGAGGCTGAGGCAGAAGGATTGCTTAAGCCCAGGAGTTTGAGGTTGCTGTGAGCTAGGCTGACGCCACGGCACTCACTCTAGCCCGGGCAACAGAGCGAAACTCTGTCTCAAAAAAAAAAAAAGAAAAAAAAAAAGAATAATGGGGATTCAGTGAAAATTTCTAGGCAGGGAAGGTCTCAGATGAGATTTTTAAAGTGCTCACTCTGGAGTGTAACTATTTCCCAGGAGTTCCATCGAACAACTGCTGCTGCTGAGGCACTGCGCTAGGTCTCTTTTTCCTGTTTTTATAGGACTGGTATTTACATACATAATTTTCCACCTCGGCTTCTTTTTTTTTTTTTTTTTCAGAGACAGGGTCTCGCTTTGTCACTCAGGCTTAATCATAGTGCACTGTAGCCTCAAACACCTGGGCTCCAGTGATCCTCCTGCTTCAGCCTCCTCAGTAGGTGGGACTGCAAGCATGTGCCACCACACCCGGCTAACGACCTCAACTTTTAAACCATCTCAGTACCCTATTTTTTTCTTGACTTTTAGAAAAAAATTTACACATTGTAATTTGAAAATTTTGAATACATTCACAGGTCATTCATATGTGTGTATGTCTGTGTGTATACATATTTAAAAGTATATATACTGTAAAGTTTTCTTTTATCACTGACTCCTTCTACCCCTCCACACACACATAGGATCTTCTTGTGGCAAACAAACAAAAGTGAACATAGCAAGTCTATATCCTCATCCATCCTTTTTTTTTTGTTAACACAAATGATAACATGCTATACATAGCTGTGCAGATTGCTTCTTTTCCTTCTAGTGATCTTTTTAGTGTATTTTTTGAAATGTTAGACAGCTGTGCTCTTGGCTAAAATACCAATAATGAAGCAGCTGACACAGTCTTAAGCTTTTACTGTTATCATGTTCAGGGCCTCATACTCAACTGTATAACACCTTATGAAGTGGGGTTGACTGTTTTCTTTTCATAAACGAAGACACCAAGTACGCTGTGGTGGCTCACACCTATAATCCTAGCACTCTGGGAGGCGGAGGTGGGAGGATCCCTTGAGCTCTGGAGTTCTAGACCAGCCTGAGCAAAAGTGAGACCCTGTCTCTACTAAAAGTAGAAAATATTAGCCGGGCATGGTGGTGCACTCCTGGAGTCCCAGCTACTCAGGAGGCTGAGGCAGGAGGATCCCTTGAGCTCAACAGTTTGAGGTTGCTGTGAGCTAGGCTGACACTATAGCACTCTAGCCTGGGTAACAGAGTGAGACTCTGTCTAAAATAAATAAATAACAAAATAAAAAAAAGAAGACACCAAATCATTACCCCATTTTACAGACAAGCAAGTAAAGTACAGACATTTAAATGATGCCCAGGGACACAGTGTTCCAACCTGTCCCTTCCAAGTTGCTTAAACACCAATCCTGTACATAGAGGGTAGAAGGCTTAATGTGTCCCAGTATAGTCACAGTGAATAATATTCACTCCGCTGTTTACCCCACAATACTGTGAGTCTCTGGAGGACAGGAATGTGTCTTATGCAGCATTACTGCCTATCACAGTACCTGGCACATAACAAATGCCCTATTTTTGGAAAGCTTTTGAACCTGAGTCACAGTAGATGTCATTGCAGAAAACAATTTTGCTATTTTTGTGCTTCATAAACTACTTGAGAATCTTGAATATTTATGACTTTGTTTTGCTCTTCCAGAATGAATATGATGATTAACAATTTTTGAGCACTAACCATGCAGTCATCATTGCCAAACACATCCCATTTAATTTACAACAACTTGTGGGTATTGGAATCATTTTGCAGATGATGAAACAGGCTCAGAGAGGTTAAGTAACTCATCCAAGATTGCACAGCTAGTGAACATCAGAACCAAAACTCAGAGCCTGGTCAGTCTGACCCCAAAGCAAGTGGTCTTAACCACTCAAACCTGTCTAAATGTCACCTACTTGTGGAAACCCTCAAGGCAAGTTCAATCTCTGGTCATACCACATGACTTAATTCAGAGTGAGATGGCTGAAGGCAGGCCATAATCAGTATCATCAATATTTACCATTTTGAAGGTCTACTGTTTTAATGACCCTGGATATTAGAGAAGGAAATAACAACAAAACATGTTTCTACAAGGGTTGCTTTCTAAGCTGTGACTAATACTAAAGTCTCCCTATAATTTGTACTGTGTTGTTTCAAATGCCAAAAGCTTCTACAAAGTATAGGGAAGGCTGACGTGCCAAGATTGACCTTGATGCTGTTATATTGAGACAGAGATAATGTCAGCATTTGCTGTTCACTTCCTGACAGGATCGATTTCAGTGGATTTTTAGTGGGAGCCCTTAAAATAGAACAGGGTATTTTGTTCAATAGAAACAGTTAGGTATTTAATATTAAAGAAACCAGAAAGTGAATGAGTGGTATTAGGTATAGTGTATATGTTCTTCATTCATTAATAGATATTTGAGTCTCCACCATCTGCCAGCACTGTTTGAGGCACTGGGGATATAGTAGTGAACAAAAGAGACAAAAATTCCTATGTTTGTAACTTACATTCTAGTGGGAAGAGACAAACAAAATGAAAAGTAAAACATAAGTTGGGGAGTAAGAAGTCTTATGTAGAAAAGTAATGGAGGGGGATTAGAGACTGCTGGTATGTGTATGCGATTTTAAATCCTTGCATATGGTGTGTTGTAGTTGTGACACGTCATTGGCCCGTGGTCCCTCTTTTCTCTTTCTGAGCATGCCACATAATGCCCTGGGTTTGTCACATCTCGTAGGTTCTGCTTTCTGCATACTCAGTGTGAAACTCCAGTAACCACTTGCCCTGATGTTCACTTCTAGTTTCTTGCTGGCCCAAGCTGGCCTAGATCTAATCCAGACTCAAACCTAAAGCCTGAAGTAGAGTATTCAATCTTGAGAGTTTGGGGAGAATCAGAAGACACAGGAGAAAAGAAATCAAAACAGGACCTCTTTAGGTAGGATTAGGCAGAATTATCTTTAACTTTTCACCTCTGGCGTGATCACTCTGGAAGTAGAAAACAGCTCAAGGCTTGGTAGGATCTAGAGGTAGCTGGAAGATGGTGCTGGGTAGGTTATAAAAAGTTACGGCAGAGGCAGAAAGAAGAGAGTGGAAGAATTTGTTGAATGGATAAGGCAATGCTGATGCCAAGAGGTGGTGGTGGTGCGGGAATGGATGCTTTAGCTCCAACAGCTACTCATCCGCAAGACAACTACCCCCACCCCAACTAATCCAAAGCCCGTTAAGTATTCTTCAATTGTGGCAAGTGACATTTACCCAATCACATGTGAAGTGCGAATAAAAAGCATTTTTGGAGAACTTTGTTTTGTATTGATTCTTCCATACAGTTTAAGTAAAAGTGTGCTTGGAAAAGCAGCATCAAAACAAGCTCCTGTAAACCTGAGGTTTACAAAAGATGGCCAAGGCTTAGGCTGGACAAAAGCAGTGGAAGAGGTCTCACTGGAAGTTCTTACGTTAGCTAGTAGGGCGGTGCACATCAGGCTTGGCCAGAGACAGGAATAGGCGGTGATGCTGCTGGTGGTGGTAATGAAGTCACGGCCACCTCTCCTTGTGAAGTCAAAATCATTAAAAGCCCTTCACGTCACCCACGGTTGAGGCCTCCCTTCTGCCGCCGATCTGTGACCTCAGCCTGCGTTAAACACCTAAACCATCTCAAACGCAGCGGGCACAAACTCACTACCGGTCTTCCGGAGGCCTCCGCCCGGGGCCTGGTCTCTACACTAGGCGCCGGGCGGGGTTCGCCCGCGGACGCGGACGCGGGCCGGCCCGCCCCCAACGCACGGCCTGCTGGGAGTTGTAGTTCACTCGTCGGGGAGCGGCGCCAAGCCCCGGCTTCCTCCTACCGCGCTTCCTCCCCACCCCGGATGAGTGCGCAGAAAAGGAAACGCTGGTCGGGACCCAGGGAGCGGTGGGACTACAATTCCCAGTGGACTTAGCACCCAGCACCCAGCCTCAGGTAGCCGGCAGCGCGCTCTGCGCACGCGCACGCGCCCACGCTCCGGGCGGTGGCGGGATTCCGCCGCGTGCGATTTCCCGCTTCGGCCCGCCCTGCGCTTGCCACGCCTGGGGCCGCCTGTCGGGCCTAGCCGGCACGCCCTGCGCTCGCTGGTTCGCGGCGCCGCGCACCCCTCCCTCTCTCCAGTTTCTTTCGGAGCGCAGGCCCCGCCCGTTTCCCGCCTTCAGGGTCTGGTTCGTTCCTGCCCCGGTACTGCCCTCTCTTCTGCGCCTCTGCTGCTTCTGCTGAAGGCGGAGGCTCCATGTTGTCCCCTCAGCGAGCGGTGGCGGCTGCCTCGAGAGGAGCAGGTGAGGCACCCAACTTCCCCTGACTCACTTCGTGGCCACCCCCGCCGCTCTCCCTGCTGTAGCTCCGAGGAGACCGCCTGCCATCGCCGCCGCCCTTCCTCGTCCCGGGGCTGCGACCGCGCGTCCCTTGCCGGGGTCCCTCGGCTCGCGAACTTCGAACTCCTCGCGGGGCCCTTTTAGCCCTCGGTGGGAGCTGCCGCCCGCAGGCCTCGGGCCCGGCGCCCAGGAGAGGCCTCCGGCGCTCCTCCGGCTGTCCCCACCCGTGGCGCCCCCTGCGCCGCCCCGGGTGGCCCCGAGGACCGGGGTCCCGAGGGGCGTCGTCCTGAGCTTCGCCGGGGCGAGCACCGCCGAGGCTCCGCGGGTCGCCGGGGGCTGCTGCTCCCTGCCTGCCTGGCCGCTGGGCACGCCCTCGGTCCGGGACCTGGCGGCCGAGTGGCCCCGGCCGGGTTAACGGCCCGGAGCGGGAGGGTAGGTGCTTCATTGTCCAGCCTTGAAGTGCTGGGGGCTGCGAGGTGCCCTTCGAGTTGGAGGTTTTACGTCTGTTCTGGCGACCTGGAGGCGCTGACAAGGAGTGTTAGGAAAGTTGGTTTTCAACCCACGCTGATTTCCAGTGGGGAGATAAAAGAATTGGCCTAATTGGTTTTTAGTGAGTTCTTTTAGTACGTTTGGTACAGTACGTTGTCCTTTAGCTTTCCTGAAGCCCTAAAACGTAGTGAAAGTGTTAAGTAAAAACCGAACAGGGAGGCACCGTAAGGTCACGGACACGGTTCAGGCTGTCATTTCACTCGGCTTCATTGTTTAATGCGTGCGCTGTTGAAATTACCTGGTCTTTCGCTTGGAAGACTGTGTTTGAAAAGAGAGCGTTTGGAAAAAAAAAGGTTTTTTTTTTTTCATATTTTAGTTGCATTTCTCTCTCTCTCTCTGTCTCTCTCTTTCTTTTTTCTTTTCTTTTTTTTTTTTTTTGGAGACAGAGTCTCACTCTGTTGCCCGCGCTAGAGTGCCGTGGCGTCAGCCTAGCTCACAGCAACCTTTCACGCCAGGGCTCAAACGATCCTCCTGCCTCAGCCTTCGGAGTAGCTGGGACTACAGGCGCACGCACGCCACCATGCCCAGCTAATTTTTTTTTTTTTTTTAAAGTAGAGACGGGGGTCTCGCTCTTGCTCAGACTGGTCTTGAACTTCTGAGCTCAAGGAATCCTCCTGCCTAAGCCTCCCAGAGTGCTCGGATTACAGGTGTGAGCCACCAGGCCTGGCCTGAAAAGTCTTTTTTTTTTTTTTATTTTTTTTATTTTGAGACAGAGTCTCACTCTGCTGCCCGGGCTAGAGTGAGTGCCGTGGCGTCAGCCTAGCTCACAGCAACCTCAAACTCCTGGGCTCAAGTGATCCTTCTGCCTCCGTCTCCCAAGTACCTGGGACTACAGGCATGCGCCACCACGCCCGGCTAATTTTTTTCTATATATTTTTAGTTGGCCAATTAATTTCTTTCTATTTTAAGTAGAGACGGGGTCTCGCTCTTGCTCAGGCTGGTTTTGAA
>CAUYRT010074361.1:0-39157 GCA_963574885.1 Lepilemur ruficaudatus | reverse complement strand
TGTTGTTGTTTTTGTTTTTGTTTTTTGAGACAGAGTCTCACTTTGTTGCCCAGGCTAGGGTGCCGTGGCATCAGCCTAGCTCACAGCAACCTCAAATTCCTGGGCTCAAGCGATCCTTCTGCCTCAGCCTCCCGAGTAGCTAGGACTACAGGCATGCGCCACCATGCCTGGCTAATTTTTTTTTTCCCTATATATATTTAGTTGGCCAATTAATTTGTTTCTATTATTAGTAGAGACGGGGTTTCACTCTTGCTCAGGCTGGTTTTGAACTCCTGACCTTGAGCAATTCGCCCGCCTCGGCCTCCCAGAGTACTAGGATTACAGGCGTGAGGCACCGCGCCCGGCCTCCAATTTGTTCTTTTTAGTTTGAGAATCAAATCAAAGTATCAATATCTTTCACAGTAGCAACAAAGAAAATAAAATACCCAGGAATATATTTAACCAAATAAGTGAAAGACCTCTACAGGGAGAACTACACTGAGCAAGGAAATTGCAGGATATATAAACAAAGTAAAAAACATACCATGCCCATGGATTGGTGGAATGAACTTTTTTAAAATGTTTATAATACCCAATTTGATTTACACATTCCATGCAATCCCCATTAAAATACCAGTGTCATTTTTCACAGATCTAGAAAAAAATTCTATGCTTCATATAGAACCAGAAAAGACCTCACATAGCCAGAGCAACCTTAAGCTAAAAGAAGAAATTGAGAAGCATCCGTCTACCAGACTTCAAGCTATACCACAAGGCTACAGTAATCAAAACAGCATGGAATGGCACAAGAACAGAGACTTGGAGCAATGGATCAGAGCAGAGAACCCACATATAAAACCATCTTTATATTGCCATATGAACTTTTACAAAACAGACAAAAACGTACACTGCGGAAAAGAATCCCTATTCCATAAATAATCCTGGGAAAATTGGATAGCTACACTTAGAAGACTGAAACTGGATCCACTCCTCTCACCATTGAAAAAAATTTAATTCTTGATGGATAATAGACATAAACCTAAGGCATGAAACTATAAGAATTCTAGAGGAAAATGTTGGGAGAACTCTTATAGACATCAGCCTAGGCAAAGTATTTATGAAGAAGACCCCAAAAGCAATCATAGCAACAAAATAAATAAATAAATAAATAGGACCTGATCAAATTAAGAAAGCTTCTGTACATCCAAGGATACAATCAATAGAGTGAACAGAGAACCTATAGAATGGGATAAAATATTTACATGCTGTACATCTGATAAAGTGCTAATATCCAGAATCTATAAAGAACTCAAGCAGAACATCAGGAAAAAATCAAATAGCCACATTTTAAAGTGGGCAAAAGACATGAGCAGAAGCTTTTCAAAAGCAGATTCACTAATGATCAATAAATACATGAAAAAAATGCTCAACATCTCTAATCAATGGGGAAATGCAAATCAAAACCGCAATGAGTTATCAACTAACTCCAGTGAGAATGGATTTTATCCAAAAGTCCCAAAAGTACAGATGCTGGTGTGTATGGGGAGAAAAACTTATTCACTGTTGGTAGGACTGCAAACTAGTACACCCTCTATGGAAAGCAGTATGGAGGTACCTCCAAGAACTAAAAGTAGGCCTACCACTCAATCCAGCAATTCCACTGTTGGATATTTATCCAAAGGAAAAAAATCATTTTATAAAAGAGACACTTGCATCTGAATGTTTATTGTAGCACAATCCACAATCGCAATGATGTGGAATCAACCCAAGTGCCCATCAATACATGAGTGGATTAATAAAATGTGGCATATGTATAGCATGGAGTACTACTCAGCCATAAGAAAATGGGGAAATGACACCTTTTTTAACTACCTGGATGAAACTGGAGACCATTCTTCTAAGTGAAATATCAGAAGAATTGAAAAATCAACACCATGTATACTCACTGTTAAAATAGAATTAACTGATCAATACTTACATGCACATATGGAAATAAAACTCAATGGAAATCAAATAGGTAGGAGGGGGGATCATGGGATTGGTAAATTCACAACTAACTGGTACAGTGGGCATTATTTGGGTGGTGGGCACCCTTATAACATTGACTCAAACTGTACAAAAGCAATACATGTAACCAAAATGTGTGTACCCCCATCAGATTCTGAAATAAAAAAGGAAAGAAAGACACAACTTGCTGTTGGTTAATTCAATAGCTGAAGCAACTATTCTAAGAGATAAGCTACACTTATTCACTATCTCCTCTTTCTTAAAACTTATTTTTTCTTTTATTTTGTGAATTATGGAAAAATCTTTGTTTTAACTTTGTATACTTGGCATTGTTCTATGTGGTATTGAATTCTATGGTCTCAATTTGTCCTAAAGTCCTTGTGTAAACACAGAAATAAAATACATCTTGAGTGAACGGAAACGTTAGCCAAATATTCCCTTAATCTGTCATTATTCAGCCCTTTTCATGTCAGACTGTGCTGATTCTTGGATTCAGACATGAAGGCTGAAAGCCACATAAGTCAATCATTTCACTTGGAGGAAAGTTGGCCGCTTGATCATCAGTGGCAGAAATTTTTTTCTAACCACCAATTCACTCACAGGAGCAGGTTTCCCTAGGTGACCTGATTTCAATAATGAGTCTATTAAATTAACCACAAATTTGAAAAGTTCAGTGTTGCCAAATATAATTTTGCATTAAATAAAAAACCTGTATTACAATGACCTTCCTTTTTAATTAACATAATTATAAAATTTTCCCACTTCATACTCTTACTGATTTGCCTAGATTGCTGAATTTGTATTATACTAAATTCAATATATGTGCCAGCAAACCTCCTCAGGTCTCCTATTGCCATTTTCAAATGAAATCTCTCTTAATTCTCAAATTTTATATAAAATATTGGAAATAAAATATTAAGACACCTGGGTGATATACTTAGATGTCAAGATCTAGGTAAAAGATGGAACATTAGTATATTCAGCTCTCAGATACAGGTTCTACTGTAATTTTATGCTATTCTAGTTGACATCATCAAAGAATTTCTCCATGATCTTTCCAAACTTATATACCACTATTCCCTTTTCTGACTACTCAATCACATCCCAAAATATCTCAAACTTTCCCTAGTCTGGGATAATCTTTCTCCCATATTCATTCACTTGGATATTGCTAAACTTTCAAAACCCCACTCAAATGACTTTCTGTAATTCCTTTCATGCTCACCCAAATTAGAAATAAATCTTCTGCATTTTCTTTATATCTGTATGAGTTATCATCTTACAGATATTTATGTAAATGTCTTATCTTATTTAGCTATGATTCTCTGAAGGCAGTGCTATGATTTGGATGTGTCTTCTCATTTAATTAATTTTGAAACATAGTCAGCGTTACGGTGGTATTAAGAGGTGGGGCATTTGGAAAGTAATTAAGTCATGAGGGCTCCCCTGTTCTTGAATGGATTACTGCCAATGAAAAGGTTGGAGGGAACTAGCTTAGGTCCTTTTGTCTTCTACCATGTGAAGACACACAGATCACAAGATTTATGAGGAACAGGCCTTCACCAGACACCAAATCTGCCAGAGCCTTGATTTTGGATTTTCCATTCTCCAGAATGGTGAGAAATAAATTTTTATTATATATAAATTACCCAAAGTCAGGTATTTTGTTACAGCAGTACAAATAGATTAACACAAGCAGGGGCTGTCTTCTTCGTCTTTGTATTCCTTATTGTCCCTAGTAGAGTACTTAATACAAAATAGGAGCTCAATGATTGTTTTAAAACAAAAACAGATCTGTGAAAAATGATGTTGGTATTTTCATAGGGATTGCATTGAGTCTGTAGATCACTTTGGGTAGTATAGACATTTTAACAATATTGATTCTGCCTACCCATGAGTATGGTATGGTTTTCCCCCTGTTTACATCCTCTGCTATTTCTTTCCTCAGTGTTTGATTGTTCTCTCCGTAGAAGTCTTTTATCTCCTTAGTTAAATATATTCCTAGGTACTTTATTTTCTTTGTTGCTATTGTGAAGGGTATTGAGTCTTTGATGAAGTTCTCAGTTTGACTGCTGTTGGACTGATTTCTGTACATTGATTTTTTAACCTGAGACTTTGCTGAATTTGTTTATCAATTTCAGTAGTCTCATGGCAGAATATTTGGTGTTTCCTAGATATAAGATCATATTGTCAGCAAAGAGCGATAGTTTGACCTCTTCTGCCCTCATTTGGATGCCCTTGATTTGCTTCTCTTTTCTGATTGCTCTGGCTAGGACTTCCGGTACTGTGTTAATAGAAGCAGTGACAGAGGGCAACCTGGTCTGATTCCAGTTCTAAGTGGGAATGCTTTCAATTTTTCCCCATTCAGTATGATGCTGGCTGTGGGTTTGTCATATATGGCTTGTATCATTTTTAGGTCAGTCCTGTTTATGCCTATTTTGTTAAATAATTCTACACTTCATATGGAACCAAAGAAGATCCCGTATAGCAAAGGCAATCTTAAGCAAAAAGAAAAAATTGGAGGCATCAATTTACCAGACTTCAAGCTATACTACAAGGCTATAATAACTAAAAGAGCATATTACTGACACAAGAACAGAGACATAGACCAATGAAGCAGAACTGAGAACCCAGATATAAAACCAGACTCATATAGCCATCTAATCTTTGAGAAAGCAGACAAAAAGATACACCGGGGAAAAGAATCTTTATCCAATAAATGGTGCTTGGAAAACTGGATAGCCACATGTAGAAGACTGAAACAGGATGCACACCTTTCACCTCTCACAAAAATCAACTCACGGTGGGTAACAGACTTAAACCTAGGTGTGAAACTATAAGAATTCTAGCAGAAAATGTTGTAAACACTCTTATAGACATTGGCGTAGGCAAAGAGATTTGTGAAGAAAACCCCAAAGGCAATCACAGCAACAACAAAAATAAATAAATGGGACCTGAGCAAATTAAAAAGCTTCTACACAACCAAGGAAACTATCATTAGAGCAAACAGATAACCTACAGAATGAGAGAAAATATTCACATGTTACACATCCGACAAAGGGCTGATAACTAGAATCTATATAGAACTCAGGAAAATCATCAAGAAAAAAATCAAACAAACCTACAAAAAGTGGGCAAAGGACATGAACAGAAACTTTTCAAAAGAAGACAGAATAATGGCCAACAAACATATGAAAAAATGCTCAACATCTCTAACCATCAGGGAAATGCAAATCAAAACTGCAATAAGATATCACTTATCCTAAGTGAGAACAGCCTTTATCAAAAAGTCTGAAAACAGTAAATGTTGGCATGGATGTGGAGAGATAGGAACACTCATACACTGCCGGTGGGACTGCAAACTAGTACAACCTCTATGGAATGCAATATGGAGATACCTCAAAGAGATATAAGTACAACTACCATTTGATCCAGCAATCCCATTATTGGGCTCTACCCAAAAGAACAGAAGACATTGAATAAAAAAGACATCCGCACTCAAATGTTTATAGCAGCACAATTCACAATTGCAAAGATGTGTAAACAACCCAAGTGCCCATCAATAGATGAGTGGATTAATAAAATGTGGTATATGTATACCATGGAGTACTATTCAGCTACGGTAAACAATGGTGATTTAGCACCTCTCGTATTATCCTCGATACAGCTGGAACCCATTCTACTAAGTGAAGTATCCCAAGAATGGAAAAACAGGCACCACATGTATTCATCATGAAACTGGTATTAACCAATCAACACTTAAGTACACATATAGTAGTAACATTCATCAGGTGTCAGGCAGATAGGAGGGGGAGAAGGGGATGGGTATACACATACCTAATGAGTGCGGTGTGCACCGTCTTGGAATGAACATGCTTGAAGCTCAGACTCGGGTCGGGCAAGGTCAATATCCGTATTCTAAACATTTGTACCCCCATAATATGCCAAAATAAAAAACAAAACAAAAATAAAAACAAAAACAAATTGCTCTACCTAATCAGTTATTTTTATGATGGTAGAAGCTGGAATAAAAAGGGTTTTCTCTACCACCAGTCATATGTGAACTGGCAAAGGAATGCTCTTTCAGAGTGAAATAGAGAGATGTGATTTAATTATTTTCTTAAATATTCCTACAACACCACATGCCCATAATGGAATGGAAATTCAAAAATCACATTCCAGCGGTATACAGAAATTATTTTTGGATTATCTAAGCCACTACTTCCCTTCATTAGCATCAATAATCAAGAAATGGCCATGAAACAGATGACCACATCACCTAATACAATCCAGAGAAGGCATTAATACTCGCACTTAACCAAATCAACCCTAAACAGTAGTTTTAATATCTCTGCAAACAAAAAAGCCCTTCCATATTTAAACTGAACACACAAGAAAAGTAGTCAATATAGAATGATCAGTAGAGCAATTTTAGTTTTCATGCTCTTCATAGAAAGTATCTCCAATAAGCAAATTTATATTTGAAGTCATAAAACTTAAAGGTTGTAGTAAATGTTACATAAATTTTATTTTGAAACATGTTTTAAATGATAAAGTATTATTCAGTATAAAGTAAGATAGTTTAATAATTACATATAATACAGTAAAGAAACAACTTAATAGCTTAGATAAAAGTATAACTCTTTAAATATAATTATATTTGAAACCGTCACCTACAGCCACTCTGGAGTGACTCAGTATGGGTCCAGAATTCATCAAAGTGAACATTTAACAATACAAGCTATTCACATAAATCAGTTTTAGAGGATTTCCCACCCCCACCATTGAGACCCCTAATAACCATCCCAAAATACACGTCAAGCATGCCCCTCCCCTTCAAAGTAAACAATTTTTAAAGTAGAAAAGGCAAGCTGGATTGCAATGACATGCCAGGCAGAGGCAGCCTCCTGTTGGAGAGAGGTAACGGATAGGCTCATCTCCAGCCACTTTCCATAACTATGCTCTGATTTTATCACCTGTAAATATTATAATCCCTACTCTGTACCACTGATCAAATGAGATCAGGCAGTTCTGTTTCTAGAGCCACTTGGGGACAGAGTAGGTGATAGGTCCGGTTCTCCTGTTCTTCTGCCCAGATGTCTTTGGTGCACACTACATTACTGACCTAGCATATCAAGAAAACGCCACCGGGAACTAGTCATGAGAGTTTCAACTATTCTCTCCAAAAATGTATCATCTGTTAAGATGGTTATGTCAGTGCAAAGCACTTGCTGAAGAAAACATGGTCATATTAACGAATCAAGTCACAAAGATTTGTCTGTGACAAGAGCACACAGCCCCAAAGCTCTTCATTCAATAGTCATTTACTGAGCCCTGTTATGCGTGGAGTTGCCTTCCCTCTCTTTGCCTCAGTTTTTTCCCCCTGCAAAAGGGGGACAATGATTGTACCGAAAGGCCCTTGTGAGAACTACACCCTTAACCAGCGGTGTATGCAGAACAGTTCCTGTTAATCCTAAGCAGTCAGTGGCAGCTCAAACTCAGGGACAGAGCTGCAGCTACAAAGTGGTCCCTGGCAACAGGGAGTATGGTCTCTATCCGGGGTGGTCCACAGTTAAGTGAAGACACATATGCAAAGGGGATTAAAACACTGCCTTTGGAGTTGTGGTCGGGGGAGAGGGGTAGACCAAGAAGCAAGCAGACAAGAACGGTGGCGACTCTGGGTGGAGCAGTGTGTGACATGTGCGAAGGAAGCAAGAAGGCCCAACTCGCCCACGTGGGGGTCCCTAGAGTGTTTCACAGAAATGGGTGACAGGTAAGGGAAGTTTTGGAAACTGAGGAAGTCTGCAATTCCAAGCAAGAGTTCCAGGAGACAGAGGCTGTAGAAAGAACCGGAGGTCTGGAATGAGAAGCAGGGAGGATGATGAGAAGAAACTGGGGAGAGGCCCCAGTCGCCCAGGGGCCTTACAGGCCGGGCTAAAGGGGAGTTTTACCACTATCTTTTGACAAATGATTCTGGAGAACATTTTACCCAAACCAATTCCATCAGAATCTCTGGGGATGGGCTCTAGGCATCTGCATTTTCTCAAAAGCTCCCTGGGTGACTCTAAGACACAGCAAGGGATATAAGTCTCTGCTTTGGAGCTTGGGAGTCCGTGAGGGGTCTTTAGCTTGGTAATGACTGGGTGGAGGTGTTTCAAACAACCCTCCCACTGCAGAGCAGAGGATGGGGCTGGGAGGAGTCCAGGCTGGAGGCGGAACTGCAGGAGCTGGGGGAGCGGTTGCATGTAGAGGCCCCGGGAGACAGGATGGTAGGGCCTTCGCTAAAGTAGCAGCAGGGAAAACAGAGAGCAAGTAATGGACGAAGAGGTATTTGCAGAAGTAAAACAGACCTGCCTTGGTAGAGCCTACCGAGAAGCCAGCTGGGAAGAAAGCACGACAATCTCAGCAGAGTGGCAAGTAAGGAGCTTGTGCTCTCTGTCCCCTGCCCTGCGCAACCCCGGGGCTCTGGAATGGCTGGGGAAGCTGCCCAGGGAGAAGCACAGCACCAGGCGCGGGCCCAGCTGCGTTTGCGCCAGGGCAGCTGGGCCCCATCTGCTCAGAGTGGCCAGATGCAGGAGACCTCCCGTGTTTCCAGCCAGCCCCTTGCAGCCAGGCCCCCTGCAGCCCGGAACATCTGGTAGAGAGGAGAACCCACAGGCCGCCCAGCCTGCTGGCCCCACTTACTCCCAAAGACGGTTGTCTTCAGACAGGGTTTGGGTCCTGGCCACGGGGACTCTGCTAATGAGGTAGAGGCTCTGTCAGGTGTTTCTTGGTGAGGAACATTTGACTTCCTTTGGGTATTTGGGGAGCACAGTCAACTGTAAGTCTTCACTTTTACTTTCATTTGCATACTCATTTGAATATATCTGCATAACATACCAGTCTGCATTTGCAGGTAAACTGTAGACTGTTTGGGCTGGAAGGCAGTTACTAACTAGTTCAGCATTATAGGGTCTAAATAATCCCTAGGGGCCAAACACCCTGCGAGGCATCAGGGACGCAGTAGAGAAGAAAGACATGCAGAGGCCGCAGGGAGCAGCCCCGCTAATCTGAGATCCAGCAGCGCTTTACAGACAACACTGGCTGGGAGAAGGGGCTGCCCCTGTGAGTCTGCAGAACAGCTTCTGTGCTCCGGCTGCGGTCCGGCCCCTGTCCCACATCACTGTCTCTGTCTCTCTCTTCAAAGTTTTCACTTACTGAGGGTTTGCTGGGTTGGGGTCCTCCCCGCTCCCCCTCCCTTTCCCTCTCCCCCTCCCCTCTCCTTTCCTGTTTTTTTTCTCTTTCGTCTGCTTTCCTTTGAGTTGACCTTTTCCTGCCTTTTCCTGTGGTGAGTGCAGGGCTTGTGTGAAAAGCTTAGCTCAGTGGAAGGGAATTATTAGAATAATCGTTTTTGATGCCGGTATCACCTGGGAAGCTTTTGAAAATACAGAACACTGGGCCCACAGCAGGTTAATTAAGTCAGATTTCTGGGGGTGGCCCCAGTCCTTGGAAGGTTCAAAGACCTCTGGGAATTCGGCTGTGCAGCCAGGGTTGGGAACTACTCCATTAGACTCCATTAGATGTTTCGGAAGAGAAAGGAAAGAAGCTAGGAGAATGTGGCGGCTGGTTTAGGGCACCTGACCCCAGCATCCATTCCAAGGCAGGTAAGTAGTACCTTCTCTTCTAAAAATCTTTGCTTTCCACCCAGGCACTCTTTTCCATTTCATTCTGTTAATGGGCCCTAAAAGCACCCCCAGAGATTCTCCAAGGTTTGGTTATTAAGAATACCCTGTTAAAGGTGCAAGCTGAAGTGCTATTAATTATTTGCAAATTAGGGAGAGTCCACTCTATCAGATTGCTTTCCTCCTCAACCTCTCTGAGATAAATAGCTTTGAAAGAACAGACATGACCAATGAGCAGAACAGGAAAGCAACCCCTTTGAGGCCAGGAACACCCTGATGGGGAAAAGCCCCTGGGGTAGGAGAGCAGGGTCTTGAGGGCCACTCTGGGGAACTAAGCACCCACGTGATTTAGGGACCGAGACTTAAAAGATGGGCTTTGGGTTCTGGATAAAGAGTTGAATAATTACAAACAGAACATTCCTGAACTTTAAAGGGATGTCAGGTGTTATTTGCCATCTCCCAGAGCAGCAAAGAATAAAAACTGATTATATTCAACGTTAGCGGGTACCGAGGGAAACAGGCAATTTCATATGTTGCTGCAGCAGCCTCAGTTTGTACATTCTTTCCGAAAGCCAATATACCAGTCGGTATCAAAAATCCTAAGAATGTCATACCTCATTACCCATGAATTTTATTCTGAAAAACTAATCCTAAAATAATAACAGAGCTTCGCCCAAGATTTATGGTGAAGACAGTTCATGACACTGTTATACACAATAACAAAAATTCACAGCTGCCGATATTTCCAATAGTAGCAGGTTAGCTAAATCAAATATGGGGTACTCTTAATACAGAATAATAATACAGAATAGTCATTAGAAGTCATACTGTCAAAGAATGCTACTGACATTCTGATAAGAGAAAAACTCTAGCCAAGGGGCATAGGCTGCACAATTCCTATTCTGTTAAAAATTAACACTGAGAGAAAACATTGGAATGATGTAGAATAATAGCATCACAGATTATTTTTGTTTTTCATCCATATAGTACTGAAATGTTCAAAGTTTCTTAAATAATGTACAATTTTCATAATCTCTTAAAAAAACTGTTTAAGCTGAAATGAAGGACAGAAAAATGTCCAACCTTTTCCACTTCTGTTCTCATGGCTTTTCCCAGGTCCCAAAGGTTTCTTAAAGAGAAAGAGTTATATAGGATATCCTGTGCTTCCCTGAGAATCATATCAAGGCTTGGAAAGTTTTCCTTATAAATAAAAACGACATTTTCCATCTTTACAACTGAACTTGCAAATGAACCTTTGAAACACAGCCCAATTATGAAAATAGCTAATAACAGATACTGCCAATATTGAATGGCTACAATGTGCCAGGCACTTTAAATATATAATTCCTAATTTTTGTAATAGTCCTGGAGTTCAGATTAATTGTCCTCATATTATAGATGCAACAGAGAAGGACTGAGAGGCTGCCCAGGGTCCTACGGCTCCTCGGCGGCAGAGCCCGTGTTCACCGGGAGGAGTTAGGCCCCAGGACGGTGCCCCTCCTGTCTCCTGTCACAGCACCATCAAGGCCACCAGTCCTGCCTTGCTTCTGGAATCGCTTGCATGACAAGGAGCTCTACAAAGTTTTATTTTTTGCTGCTGAATTCAACTTTGCTTTTATTATTATTATTTTGGTAACAGCTTTATTGAGATAAAATTCACATACCATACATTTCATCTATTTTAAAGTGTGCAACTCAATGGTTTTTAGTAGATTCAGTGTAATGCAATCACCACAATCAATCTTAAAACATTCTGTCACCACCAAAATGTCCTCTGTAGACTTCATGTCTCATCACGCTGTCTCCTTATGCCCTCACCTCCAGCCCTGGTCAACCACTAATCCACTTTTGCACCTCTATGATTTCCCTATTCTTGGCATTTCATATAAATAAAATTGTGCAATAGGCACCATTTTGTGACCGGCTTCTATCACTTAGCATGACGTTTTCAAGGTCTATCCATGTAGCATGAATTGGAGTATTTGTATAGCTGAGTAATGTTCCATTATATGAATATGCTACATTTGATTCATCCATCAGCTGTTGGCGGACATTTCCACTTTGGGGCATTACTGCGAATAATGCTGCCACGAACATTTGTGGACATGTGTCTGTATGGACATGTATTTCCAATTTTCTTAGACACCGAGGAGTGCAGTTGCTGGGTCATGTGGTATTTCCACACTTCACCCTTTGGGGAATTGCCAGACTCTTTCCAAAGTGGCTGTGCTGGTTTACATTCCTACCGGACAACTTTGCTTTTGACAATACTGACTTCAAACTTTAGTCCTGTCCTTTTGTGGATCATCTGGCTTCTGAGAAGAACTAAAATAAGATTCAACTTTTGTTTTTCAGGAAGTCTACTTAGATCTGACCTTAGAACACTAAGCCAAATTTTATTACTTCGATTTTACTTTGGTGGAGGTGGGGCGTCTTGTACTATACCTCTTGCATTCTGGCTCTCAATTGCTCTTCTCTTTCTCTAATTCCTCGGTCAAATTCCTAACAGATCTTTGAACTTTAATCTTCATCTTATTTTAGCGTCTGCCTTTATGTTTTGAAGATAGAAGGAAAGGCAAGATCATAATCTGAGCTGCAAGGTGTTAATAAACCATTGAAACAGAGTGGCTATCCAGGAGCCTTAAGCATCAGCCACGACTAGACTAAGCCGTCATAGCCACACAGAGATACGCACATGCAGAGACACACACATGCAGAGACACACACGCAGAGATACAGCCAGGCCAGCACAGAGTCCCCAAAGACAATTTCCAACCCTGGAAATAACTTGTGACACATTTCCTTGACGCCTGTATTTGCCTGTTATCCCTTGCTCACGGCCCTGTCACTCACAATTTCTGGGAATTTAGACAGATATCTTAATTTCTCTAAACCCGTTACCTCATCTGTAAAATAGAAACAGAATTGATAAGCTTGACTTGGAAGTTTCTAGGTTCTATCTTCTCTAGAACACCCAATTCAACTGTTTTTCTATGTCCTCTCATATCTACCCTTATTTAATAGTTCAAAGGTAGTTTTAATTTTTGTAAGAACAAAGTGGGGAATATATAAATAACTGAATAAGGCAGTCTTAAAATAAATGTCAATCACATGGTAGAAGAGAATATTATAATTACTAGCACCTTTATGCTACAATTCAGAGCCTGAGTTATGTTTTTCGTGGACTCCATTTGTTCATCAGTTATCAAAGTCTATTAACCCTTCCCTATATATGGTGAATTAAATTCTCATATTTCTTCATGTTCCCTTTTATTCTACTCCTTATCCCTATAGCTGGGAATTTTCAGGACGGCCTCCCTCCTTCCCCAGCCCCCTGCCTCTTTCTGGTAGAGGACATCTCGATAGATCAAACTATCTAAAGAGCAACGGTATTGTCGATTTCACAGCAAATACGCCTCCAACCGCTCATGGAGCCGAGAATGCAACTGGCGCTACTTAGCTGGACAATCTATGCTTTCTGTAAGCAAGTTTCTTTCTGTCCTTTCAACCTAGTTCCCAATATGGCTACACAAATTTCCTACTCCAGCTGGACTAGTGTATTCATTATGCTCCAAGTGAACACACTTAGCAAATTGGTGCTTCTGCTCCCAGCCTCTGCTCTACCTGTACACTGTGCAGTTCCCACTGTCCAAATGCATCTCCCAGTCCCCCAAGGCCCAGTTTGCCTTAGCACAGACTCTCCAAAACCGTACAGACAGTCGCTGTTTTTTGACTTTCTGTCACAGTCACCCAGCACAGTGGAGGGCATAGAGAAAGTGCTGAATAATTGATTCATCAAATACATGAACAAGTTACTAAATCAGGAAATGAACGAAGCAGGCTTTCCTTGACTAGGCTAGGGCAAGGCAATTTTTCCTTCTAATTCCTGTGAGATCCACTGTCTGATTTACTTATTTCATTCATATTATTTACTGCCTGTTGATATTAATTAACAATTAATTCATCTATGTAAGTCTCATCTCCCCAGTGGGATTACGAGTTCCTGGGGGTCAGAATCTGAGTCATGTTTGGGCATTCCCCTCAGCATCACCAGGGAAATGTCCTGCCCTCTCCAAATGCTCATTGATTGATTGAGCATCAAACCAGCTGAATCTCCACCGCCAAGTGTCAGCAGCAGGGCCATCTCATGAGCATTGGCCATAAATCACAGGTCAAACCTTCCCTGGTTGTTAAAGCCTGGCTCACATTTCAAGATAACCTGGATGCTGAAAAACCCCCATCATGGTATAAAGAGAAAACATCTGGGTTTGCATCCACTGGAGTCTGATAGGAAGTTGCGACACATTTGTGGTTGATGACGAAGGGGTTGTTTCCCTAGTACAGACCTGAATGTTCAGATCAAACACCTACATGAAAAAAATCAAGCTCAACTCCAGGGAGATATTTTCCTACTCCCTTCAAGATATAGCTCAAACTGTGTGGTCCCTGGCCAACATGCTGCCTCACCTTTTGTCCATCCCCCCGTGCACTCTGTGACTCAGGTGCACTAAGCCCCCGGGGAGTCTTACACCCCTGGTTCTCTGATTGGAGCATCCTTTCTTTCCCTATTTGGTCAAATTCTATTCATTCTTCAGAACTGAACAGTGTTGTCCCCTCTTCTAGAAAGTCTTCTCTTTCTTACCCAACCTGTTGCCTCTTCTCTGTGCTTTTCCAGAATCCTGAGCACAAGACACTCCAAAAGTTTCCTGAATCAGGTGGAAGCAAAGTGAACTATATAAAAGAATCATCAAAGGAGAAAATATGGAAGAGCAAGGGAGATAATATCAGGCTTGACAAGTAGATGAATCTGCTATAACAATAAAAATTAAGCTCTCTCAATTTCTCTTTTGAGTAAGGTAAAGAAAGAAGAGTAAGTTAATAAATAAAATGCTTCTGTTGTCATTACCCGAGCCTGAAAAAGCTGCAGATGCCCAAGGTCACTACTTTGGTAAACATCCCCAACCTTTTCTTGGTATCTCGAAGTTCAGGCAATTACACTTCACAGGTCCCCATATAATGCAATGCTTCATCACATTTCTGTCTTCGGAAACTCGAACTCTGCGCTCAACCAGACAGCTTGTTGTGACAGCCATGGCTCTGGGGCTATCTATTTATTTGCCCCTGCTAATGGGATTTTCTCATCAACATTATCTTAGCTGAAACACGGGGGCATTAATGACAACTTAATTGAAGCAGAGGAGGAAGCTCGCAGACTCGTCGTGTTTGCTTGACGTGCAGATGGCGGCTAGCTACAAATGACTTATATGAAAAGGGGCACTATTTAGGGAGCAGCTCTGTTAATTGCAGGGCTGCCGCCTATAACCATCTGGCCGCCTGAATTACGCGGGGTGGGCGCTGCTCTCCTACGCCGCAGCTCACTCTCTCTCTCAGGCCGTCCCCCCGCCTCTGGGAGCTCCAGTGCCCTTTGTCTAATTAGCACTTCCTCTGGGGATAACTCATTCCTGCGTTTGACACATCGTGCAGCATATAATTGTTGTCACATGCTGTTTGTTAAAAATCACTGCTAACTCTTCTTTCCCCGTTAAAGTTATAGCCTTCAGAAATGTTTGGGAGGTGGACTCCACTAGCTTATTCATTGAGGCAGTGGCTCGTGTGAGAGGCACACAGGGAGGGAAGGCTTGTGGTGACCAAGGCGTGGCACTGGGCCCTGGGCAAGCGATGGACTTGTTCCCATGGACCCTCACGTCCTAGTGATGAGAAGGGCATTGGACAGCCAATTGTGTAGACACAGAATTAACAGACACTGTTATGAACTGTGATGAGTCCCCACAAATAATCTCTTATGTCAAAGTCCTAACCCCCAGTACCTAAAAATAAAACTTTATTTGGAGCCAGGGTCTTTAAAGGGTAATATGGCAAAATGAGGTTCATTATGTCTGGTGCCCTTGTGGGAGGAGGATGTTTGGACAGAGACATGCACAGAGGGAGGACCACGTGAGGACATAGGGAGCAGGCGGCCACCTACACACAAGCCAAGAGAGAGGCCCTCAGAAGAAATCAAACCTACCGACGCCTTCGTCTCAGATGCCTAGCCTCCAGAACAGTGAGGACATACATTTTTGCTGTTTAAGCCACTTAGTCTGTGGTATTTTGCTATCCAGCCTGAGCAGCCTGATGCAGGCGTACACACGCACACTTAGGGCAAATGCTACACAGAGGAGAACTAGAAGACCAGAAAACAGGACATCTGGCCTGCCTCGGAAAGGTTTCCCGAGAAAATACCAACTGAGACAAATTCCGAAAGCTAAGTGGGGTGGTGTTCGCCATAGCTACAGGATGAATTATTTAATTTAAACGCAGTTGTGCCAAGTAACCATCAAGCAAACACCCTTTCTGGCTGCCCATCTAAGGCTCTGCCACCAGAGTCTCACCACGTCCCGAGCTAGAGAAGAAGGAGCTCGTCACGGCAGCCTGCAGAATGTAGAAAACCCATGACTGACGGAACGGAGGGCTTAACTGATATTTTTGGAAAGGATTTTCTCTAGCACTATTCAAGAAATTATGGAAATACTGAAAAATTATAAGGCGGTAACACTACTACTTGCTCCTTAGAATTAAATGGGATGGGATGAGCTGTGATGGTCTCTCCAATAAGCCATTTGCCTCAGCTAAAGAATTGTGATGGCATCTGGTTTATTTCTGCCTCTTTGTAGCCATGACTCCTTTCACTTGGGATTCTGCGCTGTTCCAGGTGACTGGCTCTCACCTGTGTCCTTGCAGCTTATAGTCATTAAATGGTGCTCGGTGGCCAGGCTGAGACCTCCCAGGTTAAATTATCCCAGATTTTTCTTCTGGATTTCATTCGATTGTGCTGAGACCATGTCTTTAAAGTATAGAGTCATCCGCTCATTCTGAAAATTCCAGTTTGGATTTGATGCCCTTGGTGACATCAAGGCAGTGCACTGCACAATTGGGAATCTCCGGGGAGAAGATTCTCTAATGAAAATGCAGGGTGGTCTCTCTGCCATTTGGCCTCTCTGTCACTTTCTCTGCTTTCTGAAGGGACATAAACATTTGCATATCCTCGTCTGTAAGAAAGTCTGCTCCATATCCAAAGATCCTCACCACGCCCCTGTTTTCTCTCTACGTGAAATAGCTTCAGCACCTGCACCTGTCCCTCTATTAACAAGTTTTAACTCTATATATTATGATAACCCCTCTACCAAATCCCTTCCCACACACAATTCTAGTATGATTCAAAGAAGATTATCTGCATCCCCCCCTCAAAAAAAAAAAAACCTTTTCAGATTTGGATATTTGGCTCCTAATTCTCTATAGGTCACTTAAAGTCTTAAGTGTGACCTTTCTGGGACATGCAAGGCATCTCATTCACAACAACCATGACATCAAAGAGGCCAAGTTTACTTTTCTTACTTCACAAAACACCCCAGAAATTTGAGAGTTGAGAATCATGGCCTTTGGCAAGGCCTTGGCTCTGGGTACTCCCAGTCAAGGCCACCTAGCCCATTTTCAAAAGAAGATTTTGGGGTTCATAATTTTCTTAATGATCATAACGTGCAGGGTTGACCTGTTTTCTTTCAAGAACTCATAGAAGGGGCTAGAAGGGGCTTCAGTGACTGTAGACCAACCTTCTCCTATAGCAAAAGAGGACCGCGAGGTCTAAGGGAACCAGACTAACTCACGCCCTGCATCTACTCAACACAGCTGGGCGAGAGCCCCAGTCCGTGCTAAGGCCTGAGCTCAAGCTCGCTTCACTGACATTTGAGAAGTACTACAACAGGAAGAATAAATAAACTGAAGCCCTCTTACTGCCTCACACTCTCCCATCGAAAAAATAAAAATAACATTGAAATGGCAGATCACTTTCAAAATAATTATAGTAGTGGCAGTTTTCTCTTTGGATTGCTTAACATTTCACATGACATTCAAAACATCCTGCCTTATTCCTCTGAAGAAAACAAACCAGGTGGTCTCCTTTACCTTTGCAAAATGCCCTGTTTTCTGAGTAATTCAGACTGGTTTGAGCAATGCCCATCATAGATTCATGCTAAGTATCTCCTGAAGAGCCTTTACAATGACAGGCGTGTTCCTCATTAAAAAGTGGAACGTGGCCGGGCGTGGTGTCTCATGTCTGTAATCCTAGCACTCTGGGAGGCCGAGGCGGGCGGATTGCTCAAGGTCAGGAGTTCAAAACCAGCCTGAGCAAGAGCAAGACCCCGTCTCTACTAATAATAGAAACAAATTAATTGGCCAACTAAAAATATATAGAAAAAATTAGCTGGGCATGGTGGCTCATGCCTGTAGTCCCAGCTACTCGGGAGGCTGAGGCAGAAGGATCGCTTGAGCCCAGGAGTTTGAGGTTGCTATGAGCTAGGCTGACGCCATGGCACTCTAGCCTGGGCAACAGAGTGAGACTCTGTCTCAAAAAAAAAAAAAAAAAAAGTGGAACGTGGCATCTATTGTTCAATGAACAAGTGTGGATTTTGAGAGACGCTCATGGCCACGTGACCACTGTGAGAGGCCCCCATGGCACATGGTATCTTATGAGAAGTAAGAGACAGCTGACAGTTTGAAATGCATACAATAAATCATCCAGGTATTTGCTCATTCATTTAAGATTTGCCTAAATGGATTTTCTGATCCCTGAAAGCACAAATGGCAAGGCCCACTGAGCAGTGAGGTTCCTTAAGGTGCTCTCTGTTTCTGTGCCGCTCCTGAATTCCCAGTGGGGCAAGGAAACAGGGCCGACTGGAATGGGAACGCCTGCTCACACGCCGGCACGGTCTTTGGAAGCAGACAGCCCTCACGTCGCGTAGTAGCCTTAGTCCTTACGTGATAATCTTACTGAGGAATCAACACTGAGCATCAGAAAAAAAGTCTGAAAAATGTATGTCATACATGCTCACTGAATATTTGTGTATGTGTTGATAATAGACATGTATGATTTACTTCATGTTATATAGCAACCTTAGCCAAAGTAGACCAGATGTTTATGAAGGCCATGGACGTCCCATTCTTGTGTGAATCCTTTTAACCCCAAAATAAGACCACCAAGTGAAATGTTTTGGAAAGACACAACTGTAGATCCTAAGTAGCTCATTTTCCTTAGTAGCCTACCCTACTGTATATTTGTCTGTAGATCTTCCATCTAAAGCAGAGTTTCTTTACATTTGAGTTATGTAGGCAATTGACAATATAAATAATGAATACAGGTGGAGTAAGATATTGTATAAAGACCATGAACTCGAGAACTCCAAGGAAGAGCCTGAGGCTGCACGCTGTCCTGGTCCCATGAACTTAATGTCTGATTCTCAATTTCCTTCTACATGTGTAGGTACAATGATAACCACCTCACGAAGTTTTATGAGTTTTTTCCCTGCAGTTCCATTTGACAACGTCCTAGCACAAGGCCTGACGGAAGAGCATCTACGTGGCTGTTGGTTCCACTCTGACATCACTTATGGTGAAATGAGGTCTTTGACCTTTTCTTGTGTCTACACGTACAAGGCTTTCAAAAAAGGAAATGACAAAAATAGAAAGTAAAGAAAAACACAAGGAAGGGATTACACTGTTGTCTCTCATTTTCCTGAAACTTCATCCCATAGAATAATTAAATTCACACGTCTTCTATTTTGAGGATGCATTTTGTTTGCACTTCTCTCTCTGGTCTCCAATGCAAAAAGCCCCGAATCAGCACCCTTTCTTCCTGGAAAGTCAGGTGCGCTTGCCAAGCTCTGAAAACAGGCTGCGGGTGCCCGGCATCGATGTGCTGCCCTTTCCACGGGAATTACCTTCTCTTTTAGATCCAGGATGTTAGAAACTCCTGAACAAGTCTGAAATAGATCTTTGACTCTCTGCATTCCCTGACCCATTAACAAGACATGGTGCTATGTATGTTCTGTTTCATGTGACATCCCACGTGTCAAGAGTAGCCCCTCCGGCCCTCAAAAATTATTAGGACAGTTGTCATTATTTTTTCCTTATTCATATCAGAGTTTCATCTCTTATAAAGTCAATACAATCTCAAATACTTTGAGACAAGTTTCCTCAGAAAAGTAACAGAGGGGAAAAATATTTTTGTTTGATTATATGTTTGTCCCTCCTCTCCCCAAGGAGGAAAATAACCAGAAAATAAAAAAATCTTGATCCATTTCAAAGAAAAATTAAGAAAGTTCAAATTTTTTTAAATGCAGGAAATTCTCCTTAGGAAGAGAATTATGCAGGAATTTTCTAAGACAAACTTCAGGAATGCAGGCTGCACATTTTTAAAGCTTCCTTGTTTCTTACTTGTTTCAATGTTTCAGACAGAAGTCTGAAATAACTGACGATTTTTCACCCTCCATAGCTGGATAAGGCAGCAGCTTTCACCAGCCTCTCTCTCAGTTATAAATGTGTTTTAATGGACCGGCATGTGCTTAATGATACAGGCAGCACCTGGATTCCTTAGAGCCAAGTGCCTCTGGGGCCTGCACTATATTAAAACTGCATTTTTGACCTGAGGCCTACTGGATTCTGTACTCAAAAACACCTCACCCATTCGAGAGAAACAGCTCAGTGCCAGCTCACATTTTTTTCTTCAAATAAGGAGAATTGAGATTTAACTTTTGTAATTCTGAACATGAAAAATATTATAATTCTAACTGATTAACTCACCTCCATTACTGGAAATCTAATAAATTTTATAAAAGTCCTCCGACTGCACACATTCATCTTTACCTTTTATGACTCTATGGACTGAGGCTCCTTGTAGCTATAGGTCTTGAGTCAGTATAGAAGGAAAAGAAATTTGTTAAATAGCTTCTCAACACTCTGCCAAGTATTTAAGGCGTACTGTCTCATGTAATTGCCATCACAGTCTTGCAAAGAAAAGATTATTTATTTTTAATCTCATGTGATAAGCAGCCTCTAAGATAATCCCCAATAACAAATTATAAAAGTCTGTGCTTTCTGTCTCGGGTGTTCTCTCTTGCTCTCTCCTGGCAGCCTGCTGGAGAAGCTCCTAAGGGTAAGCTTGAGGAGGAAACTAAAATATTTCACTCCAAAATATTCTTCTCTGGCATATTTTGGGATGGCTGTTCAGAGAGCCAGCAAGCAGCCCTGCAAAGCTGCCTGTCATGGGAGAAATTTGCGTCTGTAGAGAAAACCTGCACTGATGCAGCCAGGCTTTCTCTGGGGACCCCCCTGCCCCTCGTTCAGATCGAGGGAAGATTAGCTGAGTCTAACACGTTTAAGGGCTGAAGGGAGCATTGGCCACCTATTCCCTTTAGGGCTGCTACCTGTGAGGTTTCAGCTGCACAGCAAGACCACCTTTGCCAGCCAGGTCTCCCCTTCTCTCCCTCCCACCACCCCCCTTGCCACTGTAACCGGATTTATCACCGCAACTTATTTTTGGCCATGCATCGAGCTCCCATTCTTTCTGTAACCTCAAGATGGTATAAAAGCATCAACCATCTGGACCTTTCTTTCAGTTTTTTTATATTGTAAGACTTCTGTGCACATGTGTGTGTGATAAAATTTGTAAGCCTTTTTTCTTGTTATCAGTTTGTTTTACAGACTCAAAGTATCAAACTTTCATGGGAAAATTTGACACTTCCCTACATCTGCAAATGTGTCTTCTGAGGCCTGCCCAAGGCACATCAGGGAGCCTAGGAGCAGACCTGACCCCCATCCGGCTTCAAAACGGCTGCAGCCCCAGGCAGTAGTTGGAGTCGCAGCCTCACAAGACAGCTTGCTCGTGCCATAATCACCCCACCAAGTCGCCCCTGGATTCCCGACCCGTAGAAATCGAGACTTAACAAATGCTGTTTTCAATCACTAAATTTGGTGTAATTTGTTACGCAGCTGTAGATCATGCATGCGCTACAGTTTACATGAGACAAAACCAAGAAGTTTATTCAGGGCCACGGAACTGGAAAGAGAAAAGATACTTTCCAATCTGCCTGTCTGAGTCCCAGGCCTAAGCCCTTCTAGTATTCTCAGGGGTTCAATGGCCTTTCTGTCCACATGGACATTCGAGTCTCTCTCACGTTCTGACTAGACCTTGACTTCTCAGACAGGTAAAACAAGCCGGACAAGTCATATACTTTACTAGTCAATTCAGTTTTCTCTAATTCATTTGGACAACAAAACTCACAGTCCAGTGGGGGCAGAAAGCCGACTAAATGGAAGAAAAACGCGCTGTAGTGCGCTCCAGTGTGCGTGCTGGCCAGGTGCACAGTGGAGGGGATTTGATGAGACTGCTTATTCTGGGAAGTTTCCCACAGGATGTGTTGAACTGTCAGCGTACCCCAGCCCCTAGGCCAGTGCCAGGTGTGTGGCCTGACCTCAGGGAGTGTTTTGCCAACTAAGTCAGCACACTGCTTCTTGAAGGAACGACAGATATTAGTACGATGACAGATGGAGAAGGAGGGAGAACCTTTCACGGTTTCGTATTGAAGTAACAGCAGCCGCAAGAGGCAAAGAATCGCGCACATGACTTGTTCACAGACCTGCCCCACACTGCAACACCTTGAGATCTGTGTACCGCGTGGCAGTGAAACTCACAGCTTCCCTAGCTGCCGCCGTTTGAGGACCATTCAAAAGGTTTGCCATACTCAGTGCCGTGTGTGCTAGTACTCAATATCTTAAGAATATATTTTTTGAGAAAATGATTTTTAAAACTCACTAATTTGTACTTGAAATACAATTTTGGAGCTAAAAAAAATTCAATGATCATGTGTTTCAAGAGGAAAATATAGGCTTGGAAGTCAAACAAATTCCAGATGAAATTCTAGCCCTATTACTTAGGAACATGTGACTTGAGCAGTTATTTTTACGGCTCTTCATTTCCTCATTTAAAAAGTAGAAAATAACACCTTTCTTGAGTGCACATGGTGAAGACGCCATGCAGTATTCGCCGGGTCTGTAAAGGACCTACGAGAGTGACCTACGGATGGTCTATGTCACGCTAGCAACTGCTCGACACCTCCCTGGTGAGACTACTGAGAGAGAAGGAAATTAAGGGACTCGCCGAAGCTCACTTTGCTAATTCTGAATTCACTGCTTTTTTTCCTAATAAGAAAAAAATGCCAGCTCTTCAGACATGGAGTAAATCCCTGCCCTGAATTTACTGCACATCCCTGGGAGTTGGAATCTGTGTGTTTGGGTCAGAACCTCAAGCTCCGTTGACTCGGCCGAATGAGAAACCGACCGAGAGCGGGTCGGCCCACGTACCTGTGAGGATTTCAGCCAGGCGTTCTGTCATTTTTCCAATCAAGAGTCTCAGGACTCCGCCCTCCAGGCTCAGCAGCAGGGTCCCCGAGCCCTCAGACAGCTCTGTGGACAGAAGCAGACCATCCTTGTTCCATGTTCGAAACTGGAAACTCACTGAGAGCCCATCAATTTGGGGGGTGCCAGGCAGCAGCAAATAACTGCCGCTGGAGTTGACAAATGTGATGGGCACAATTTGTGGTTCGGAGCAGGAAAAAGTGACATTGCCCTGGAAAACAATAAAAATCAAACATATAAAAGCCATTTTTTATTCTGTAATCTGACAGCTGATATAAACAACCACCTGGAGCTGACCTTAATTTCAGGATCATTCCACATTCATCTGCAAGATCTTAAAGGAGAAAAAAAACACGTCAGCTTTGCTCAGACACACTCGCAAGAGTGTTTCCCATTCCCGCGTCAGGCCGCACGTTGCTATCTGCAAAGAGGCCTGTCTGAGACTCCTAGAAGGGGAGGGGATGGAGGCACCCACGTTTTCTAGGAAGAGTAAAAATAATTACGTTCACTTGTTGAACAAATACCTATGGCAAGTGGACCATGTACCAAGCTCCAGGATAGCTTTTACAGAAACACACATGGAAGAACTTTGTTGCAGTGTGGAATGTGCTGACAGAGAGATATCAGCTCCCTTGGGAGCTGGCAGAAGAAATAACCGAACAAGCAAAGGTTACAGAAGGGAAGAAGGTGGGAAGGAGGGCAGTGGGTGTGCCCCGCTAGCTTTGCAGCACGAGGCACAGTGTGTGCAAAGGATTGGAGAAATTAGCGAAGTGGCATCCCTGAGGAAGTCCAGGGAACCTGTCGCCTCCAAGGAGGTAGGGCCAGGGCTAGAAGCAGGTGAAGCTAGAAGGGTGGGCGGAGGCAGAGTTTGAGAGCCTTCTGATGCTTGCTGAATAGTCTCGATTCAAACTTAGTAACAGCAAAGGGACATGGACCATATTTTTAATTTAATTGCAGTATTTTTAGTGACATGGGGGGTAGATGAGAGGACTTGAGGAATGATGAGTGTGTATAGAAGAAGGGTGGGAAGATTATTCTGTGCATGAGTGAAATGGGCCCAGATCATTTGAGAATGACTAGAGTAAGCTACTACATCAGGATGTTATGGGAAATTAAGAAGTGCTTGTATGTGCCCAGCTGAGCCCTGTGCTGGGGTCACTTCTAATATATGAATAAGGAGAAAGCCTGGAATACCTCATAGACTGCAAAGAGGTGTTCTACCAGGCAAGCCACTTGGAGTTCATATTGCAAGCTCCACACCCAACCACATCCTACATCCACCCCTACCCTTTGTCTCCTGTAGGCTCCAAACACTAATCCCCACCACAATGCAGTGAGCTTACACAGGTCAGTTCATCCAAGTAGCCATGGACATAACCAGGTTCCCTGTAAATGTTCCTGTCAAGGACTGAATAGTCCTTTCGTGGCTCAGCCTTTCCAAGCTCCCTCAGCAGCCAGTGCCACTAGCGCAAAAACAGCAGGGATTTTGCAAGAGGAACACCCGAGCTCCAAGGGCTGCTTGAATGCAACTTTTCTTGGAGGTGGCCAGGTGGCCAAGATAGTAGATACAGAGTACAGTTCTCAGTCCCAGAGCAGGTGAAGGGTTCAACTCCAAAAACATCTTAAACCAAGAAAAACATCCTTAGGTCCCAACCATGTCTGTTTGTGGTAGTCTTGTATTTCTGAAAACAAATAACAGTCCCCAAACAAACTTCTACCAAGAGTACATTTCTAATGATTCACTCATCAGTCACTCAGCTATGACCCTATTTTTGCATGAATCATTTGTTGTAGTTGTTTAGATGTTTTCATCTCTTTAGGCTCGCTTCCCCACGTTAATTAATGTGTCAAAGGGTCAGGCCTTTAATCTCCACTAAGAAATTGTCCACAGTTTACACAAGTTAATTAACGTGTCAAAGGGTCAGGCCTTTGATCTTCACCAAGAAATTGCCCACGGTTTGCACTGCCCCACCATGCCAGGCAGTAGGCTAAGCATTTACATACGTATCTTGTGAATTCTTCACAACTATGCCATATTGTATTATTTTCATCATTTAAAGTGTTAAAATAAAAATGCAGAGATGAATCTCTAAATTTAACATTTTATTTGGGGAGAATTGTAGTTCAGGCATACACGCAGACCGGGTGGTCTTCAGTATGCCTGAAGAACAAAGAGAAGGTTAGAGGTTTTATAAAAGAGGAGAAATGTTACTTACATACTGCTCTTTGAGAAAGTCCTTGGGCACGAGGAGGGGTGTGGGGACCTGACAAGTTCCGACTGGTGAGCTACAATGGTGCTGGGCGAAATTAGTGCTAGAGTTGCGGCAAGCTGTGTCAGAAGCTATAGATAAGCTGGTTTCGGGTTACAGCAGGCAGGTTCCACAGTCACCTCTCAGAGAATTACATTCGTGGAGCAATGTTTTCTACCTTGAGTGCTTTCCCCCCCTGGCTTCTCAACTCTGTTTTAGTTGAGTGTGACAAGAATGACCCAATTTGTACGATCAACTTTCACAGAAGCATGCACAAACTGGGCTTAAAGAGAATAAATAACTTGACAAAAGGCATATGCCTCGTTAGCAGTGACAAAACCACATTTGTCTGACTTGGAAGCTTTTGCTTTTAGCCACCGTCTCTGATACCTCCTTTCCCTGCACTGAGTGCCACCATTTTTTAAAATCTACCAACTTTTTTTATGGCATTTCATCGTTGTTTTAACTTGCATTTTTGGATTTCTGGTAAATTTCCTTTCAAGAATTAAAATATCTCCAGTGATGGCTAATTGCGGCAGAGTTGTCTTTTGGAAAAAGCCAAATCACAAAAGCTCTACAGGGAAGTTAAGAGATTGTAATAACTTTTCTTCCTCTTTTCTTTTAATTGTTATCATCTCCTGTGATAATAAATTTGCTAGAGCAGAGCCGTACCCAAAGTCTGAGGTTGTGTAAAGAGGACACGATTGGGAGGCAGTTACCAAGACAAAGACAAAAGCAGAGGAGGTTGTAAAAAATGCCCCCTCCCCTTTATGGATGTTAAACCCAAAGTTTAGCTGCACCCACCCCTCTGTAGAGTGCTCTCTGGAGCACAGCCTGGGAAGGTTGGACTCAGGACAGTGGGAGGACTTTCTTGATCAGGCCGGCTGCCTGTCCTCAGCCTCCCTCTGCTCCACTGTTCAGTGGGCCCAACCATCTGACAGCTATGAAGGGGAGCTCAGAATCTACGGACTCCTTGGACTAGACGCTGGAGCAAGGAGTTTAATAAATGCCTTCGAAGACTCTCACTGGTTAAAGTCACGTCTTGCATGGTGTGGTCATCAGCACCTTGCTCATCAGGGAGCAGCAAAGCTCTGAAATGCCTGGGGGTATGTGCTCTGTCCTGCGCCCCTGCCAGGCCAGGCTCCTCTCTCCCTGTCCCCGTTTCCTTCACAGTTTCCTCTATTGTCCCTGCCTCCATGCAGCCCCAGCTACCTAAAACTTCTCTAGAGCCTGCCCTGCTGTGTTCGCTAATGGCGACTCTCAGGACAAGCAAGAAAAAAAAGATGTGAGCGGACGGGAAATTCCTTCTACGCCTCGTCGGACCCAGCTCTCCAGGCACCTGGTGCATTTGTAGCTCAGCTCCGCATCACACAGCCGCAGGGGCTGCTTCTGCTGCAGTCCTGTCTCAGCTGTGCTCCTGCCGGCACAAATGCTGCCAGTGCTGAGGACCATCAGTACCCACCCCCTCCACCAAAGTGGGGAGGAAGAAGAAATAATGAGCTACGTGTAAAAGTGCTACTTTTGAAGTCGACCTGGACTACCTGCTCCTTTCAGTAGTGCCATTTGGGACTCTGGAATCGAAAGACATTTGAGGGAGTCCCCACTGATCATTAAGGAATGGCATGCAAGAAGACAATTTACTTTAGAATTGTGTCAAAAGAGACATGGCAAATGGTCAGCAGACCATATTCTGGCCTATATACTTCTTTCATCTATTTCTTCCAATTTCATCCTTCTCACCCCCAGGGAAGAAGCTCCATTCCTCAGAAGCCCTCCATTGTTCAATTCTTTCAAGATTTCAACGTTTATTCAAGATTTCTCAAGCATCTCAAAACAATGTGCTAAGCACAGGGGTTTATGAATTATCAGTAAATGTGACCCTGATCCTTTGCATTCTATAGTCATTAAATTTGCATTATGACTGCAGTCGGCACAGAGAGTGCCGTGGCGAGGGAGCGTGCACTGGGGTCACGTCTTCAAGGTAGAGCGACTGGTCTTGGCCTCATAGTGAGACTGGCAGGAAGTCAGTGAACTGCCATGGGTTCTTTGTTCCTTGCCGTATCTTGTAAGACCTAGAGGGTCTTTCGCCATCCAAAGAGGAAGTCACTCTACACTGAAGGAACTAAATCCCTAATGTTATGTGCCTTTTCTGGCCACACCAACAGAGCTCTGGTGGGACGGTGGCCTCCACCATCTGTCTGAGGCCACGGTCAGTCTACGGTGCAGCCTCGCCAGGGAGCAACAGCCTCAGACCACTGGAGCCCCCAGGCTGGGCGGGGAACACCCTCTGTTCCCAGGATGGCAGTTCTTAGTTCCCTGCACTTGCATCCTCATCCACACACGTCCTCCTCCAACAGGCAATACGCCTGGAAGTGCTGGGTCAAAGACAGAGAAGCTATTTGTCCCTTGGGGGCCACCAAACAATGTCTACTTTTCTTCTGACAAAGACTGCCTCCTGGACTTAACTCTAGCCAGGCTCCTCTGAGCCCTCCTTCTGACAGGGCCTGATGTTGGACTCTGTCCTTGGCCCACTTATTCCAGTTTTAGCAAGAATTCTATTAAATCAGTGCAGCAAAAATCCTCCACCCTTGGCCTGACCTTCTTTATCTTATCAGGAGGGTAAGGACATGTCTTCAGCAAAAATCCTCTTGGGCTAGTTTAGCAAAGAAGTACTCTACTTCTAAGTAATTTTCCACCCCCAGCCCCCACCCTAATTCTTGGGTATAAATCTCCACTTTTCTTTGTATTCAGAGATGAGCTCAATTTCTCCCCCCTACTACAAAACCCACTGTAGTAGCCCTTCTTACCTTCTTTAATAATTGTCGTGAATAATTTTTTTTCATTATGACCTCTCTGGAAACCCACCACAGTTTTTTTAGACCTCAAAATACAGAAGCTCCCATTCTACCTCTTTTCTCAGGAAAAAAAAAAAAGAGAGAAAGAGAGTTTGATTTCTACCAGTAGAGCACAGAACTTTGAAAGCCTAAAGACCTGTTTATAGGTCATTTGAGAGAGTGTCGACACCTATGTAAAAATACTTTGTTTAGTACCACAAATAACAAAAGCAGATACTGCCTTTTCCTTGGCCCATGAAGCTTGGTGGCCTCTTAAGGACACCCAGGCCCTCGGAACACAACCCCCAAGTTTGTGTCAGTGAAAGAAGAAACGGTTTCCATTGATTCATCCTCCCCCAGGAGGCATTCCTTCAGAGGGCAGAGAAAGCCCCGTTCAACAATTGTCACCAAGGAGCAGTGGCTGGGCTCCTGCACAGGGGACGTCTAGGGAGGTGACATGGAAATTTTAGATTTCACAGAAGAGCAGGAATCATTAATTGGAGTGTAAAGACAAATGCTATCCAGCAGAGAGTAGAGGAGTTTGCACAGAGTGGGGGCAGAAAGGCGAGGGCACCTTCAAGGACATGGTCAGGTGGCTGCAGTTCCACCCCCAGCGTCACAGCAGGCAAGGTGAGTGGGAAGGACAGGCAGGCCCAGGCACATAGGCCTTCAGACCATGCTGAGGTCCTGGAACGTTATCCTGTGGAAGGACGGGAACGGGAGGGGGTGAAGAGGGAGCTGATCCAGACACTGGGGTGCACAGCCATATTTAGGCCTTAGAATGTCCTCTGGGGACTGTAGTTAGGGCGGAAGGAGTGTACTGTGTGCAAAGAGTGGCCACGGGCAACCTTGGGGCAGCAATTGCAGTGATGTAGGCAAGAACAGTCAGGGCTTGTTGAGAGCTCAGTCCAAAAGTCTGGAAGGGTTAATGGTGTGTCAGCTTGACTGGCTACAGGGTGTCCAGATTGAGAATTATTTCTGGGTGTGTCTGTGAGGGTATTTCCAGATGACATTAGCATTTGAATCAGTGGACTGGGCATTGCCCTCCCCAGTGAGGGGGCACCATCGCACCTACGAGGGGCTGAATAGAACAAGAGGCAGAGGAAGGAGGATTCACACCCTTCGTTTTCCTGCCTGCCTGCTTGGGTTGGGCACCTGTTCTCGTCTTCCCGCCCTCAGACTGGGATTCCCACCATCAGCAACCCGGCCTCTCAGTCCTTCGGAGGCAGGACCACCACTGACTTTCCTGGGCCTCAGATCCGGACTTCCCAGCCTCTGTAATCCAGTGAGAAAATTTCTTATAAAAAGTGTCAATTTCTCTTTCAAATCTTTCTCTTTCTCATACATACACACACGCGCACACACATTCATACACAAACACACACACACACACATCCTGGTTCTGTTTCTCTGGAGAACCCTAGCTAACACAAAAACAATGTGGAAGAATGAGAAATGTGCTGGTATAAATACAATTGATAGGAGGTTGGCGAAGGGGTGGGAGAGTCACTTGCACGACAGACATGTAACAGGAAAACACAGATGGCCTCGGACTGCTGGTAGGCCTGCCCTGGTAGTGTGCCCTGTGGCCAGCACACTGGCAGCAAACAGAAGCTCTGGCGCTCACTCTTCCCATCAAGTTGCCTTCCTCCCTCTACCAGGCATGGCCTCTTCAGTCCTCTGCGCCCCCTCACACCTCCTCCCTCCAGGGCCCAGCAGACACTTCCTCTGCCCCAGGGCTGAGGCCTTAGCCACACCCACCCCTCGGAGGCTGCCTTCTCCACTGGCTTTCAATGGCGTGTGCTACCTGCAGAAATTTACCATATTTCTTTCACTGCCTTACAGTAATTAGCTATTTTTTGACAACTACCTAAGCCTTACATAATAGTACATTTATAACCGGGTATGGAGCATCTTGCTTTGAATTCTGAAAAGGAAGCAAGAGTATTAAATTTAGGCAGAACTAGATTCTCGTCCTAAATATTTACTGGGAGAACCCTGTCTTCTCTCTGATTCTCATTGTCGGCTATGAGGTTGTGAGAATAATGGCAGAGCGATGGCTGAAGCCCAGACGAGACCATGTGCACCATTTCTGGCTGTTGTTTTCCTATTCTCCCAGGTCTGACACTTTGCTGGGAGATCAGAGGCAAATCACATCTACAGCCTTAGTCTCCTTTTCTGTAACCAGAGGTTACTTAAACTGGAAGACCCAGGATTTCCACTGGCTGTCCCATTTGTGGGTATCCAAGGCTGAATGAAGAACCACATGCTTTTCATCCAACTGTTCACGGTAGGGGAAGGTCAGTCACAACCTGAGTCATTCCACTGTCGGCATGAAGAGTATTTATATTTTAGAAGACTTATTTTTTTTAATAATCCAGGGAATAAAGAAGGACACCTAGGCTTCCTCCCTAACAATTCCTGTCTCACAGTAAGGAACAGAGAAAAAAATCACTATAGATGATAATGATTTTTTTAAAGTAAGCAGAAGATTATATGGCTATATACGTACATATGTATACACACGTATATAAAATAAGACGATCAATGTTTGTAAACACTTCTGCCAGAGGATGATGACGAATTAACTGATTATCTTCCTCCTTCCTCCCACCCCTCTCCCCAGGAAATGTGCTCCAGAATACCTTGCAAAGAGAATGCTGGAGTAATTCTGAACCAAGTGAGCAATTAGAGTAGCTGGAACTTTCCTGGAGATGATAAAATGGAAGAAAGTACACGCAACTGCTTAGCTGGGTGCTGGTCCCAGGGCTGTGCAATGCCAAGCAGCAGAAAACTTTGGGGGATGGGCGTGTTCTCAGCAGCATCTTCCGTCCATGCAGATTCAGGCCAGTCTGCCACCACATGAGAAGCATGTCAAACACCGACTGAAATCCAATAAGCCCGTCCACCAGGAAGCTTTCCCTCTGTGGCACAGGGCTCGTCACAAAGGAGACACTGCAGTCATAGCGCAGTTACCGTGATCCCCTCATGGCGATGGGGGAGCATCATGGCAGGGTCTTTCCCTCCCGACACTTCTGACAGACCTCACTGGTCTTTGTCATGTGACCACAGAACCAATCAAACGAATTGACACTTATCTGTTACAAAGAGGGACCAGCTTCAGAAGATGCTGCTGTGCTGACAGACCCAACGATGGAAGCCCCACAGTGGTCTGAACGCGAATGCATAACAGATGGAACAGACTGGAACGTATTGAACAGGAGCTAATGGTCCTCCACATTGTCCCACAGTCCGAAGCTCAGACCCCGTCATGTGATCATTGGCGATGTTTTCGCCAGGTCTCAGGACACGGCATAAATGCCACAATTTACCGAGCCAGAGCAAGGAGCCAGCAGAACTGAGGAGACGACGTCCTTAACAAACTTCATCTGAGCCCATGTTACAACTTCACGATTATCCATAAGCCTTCAGTCATTTCAGTTGAGATCGTTGGTGTACACGAAAAACTCTAGACCTCAGCAGAAAAAGATAACTCTGCCTGAATTTTCCACTTAGGTGTTGGTTATGCTTTATCCCTCTGCCAGAAGCCCACCCTCTTTCACAATTTTTACTTATTTGCCAACCTCGTGTGGACTACGTAGACCGTCAGCTGTGGCGACAGCGAGGTGGCACTGGGAAATTGCTCACCGGGATTTCTCATCTGTGGGCAGGTTTCCTCCGCTCAAACGCTGGCCAGTTATGCTGCATTTTCAAGCACATTCCTTCTGGATGCATTTCACAACCCAGCGATACCTACTGCTACCTACTATTAGTGACTCAGCCATTCGGCTGAAGACTCCAGAAAGTTATTGGCTGCTCTGCTTTAAATGATCATCTGAAAATAAAGAAGCTATAACTGAAAGGCGCGTGAGGAGCACGCAGGGCCCACGGTCTCCAGCGCATCCTCAATCCCTCAGTCGGGCTGTTTGCCACCACTCCCTGACTCTCTTTCCTGGGCCTTCATTTCACCCTCCAAACGCTGCTATCAGCTCAACAGTAAGACACCAACCTGGGCTCTAGTCACCTGGAAAGAATAAGACAGAAATAATACACCATGCTTTGTCTGTTGAAAAGACCTGTGATAGTAGATCAGGGTGGGCTGGGAATAGACCATGACCACAGGTCGGATGTGCCTGAATCCAGCCTGTGACTGAGGCAGAAGCTAAAGGCAGGGCCCTCATGGCAGGAAGGGAGGAGGAAGGTGGGTGCATCGCTATTCCCACTGGGGGTCCTCAACTGTAGTCACTGCAAAGTCCTGACACATCCCTTCATTAAGCTCTGAGAGGAAATAATAAGTCAGGTGTGGCTGTCCCGCCATGCCAGAAAACCAATTTTTAAGACCCTGAGAGCATACAACAGACCCAGCTCGAAGTTCTGCTTACCTTGACTGGTTTCAAAGTTTCTTAAATGCACCGCTTCCAAGGGTTATATTACTGTGCTGAGCTGTTATTTACAAAGCATTTTCATCGTGGGTGTTTGTTTTGTTTTTAATCATCATCCAGACATCACAACACCCTGGTGAGTAAAAAATAAAGCTAGCAGTGCAAGGCTCAGCTTCAATCATGAGGCATCAAACAAAGCCAATCAAGCATTTATAAGCTGGGGAAAATGATCTTGATTCAATCTAATTTGTGGGGAAAGATTTCAAAGCCAGTTCTTGATTTTCCAAATGAGTACAACCATTTCTAATTTGATTTGTCTGAAAACTACCAGGACTGACTGGCATGCTATCAGCCAATGTAGGGAAGAGACTGCCCTGTGAGCTAAAGCTATCTTCCTGATTCACAGACTCAGGGAGAGGACTGAATCAAATTAAGGCTGTTTTTCATGTTTAGGGGAAGGTAGGCTCCTTCGTTTTTTCATTTATTTATTCAGCAGGTATCTATTAAGCAGTTCATATGGGCTGGGCTCTATCCTCATGGTCAAAGACGCAACTTAGGAGGGGGCAGCTCAGACCTTGCCCACTGGGAACTTGCATAGCCATGGGATGAGGGTCATGGAATATGTCACCACAGCTTTGATCAAGTGCCATGAGGGAGACATGTGAGTGGTGGGAGAGCATGTAACAAAGCACTGTAACTGGCTTCATGAAGTGTGTTTTGATTTGAGCTTTGCAGGACAAGTAGGAAGGAGTAGAGTTGGGAACAGGATTTGGGTGGAGAGAGAGAAAACAGGGAGGACAAACACCGGGAAGAGGCTTTGGTGCATTTTTAGCAATTTACAGGAGACTGGACATTTGGCATTTATACAAACAAGCAACATTTTGTTTCTGACAAAGGAGGCCTTCAAGATATCACGCTCCTTGGAGTTTCCTTTGTGAGACATTCCAGAAGGAAGCATCTTTTGTGTTGGAGAGAAAGTCCTGCTAATGGCCAAGCGGGAGGGGCAGGTTGGAAGATGGTCCCCCATGGCCCTCCTCTCTGACCTCCCAGCAGCCACCTGCCTGCAGGAACCAGGAGACTGAGAGCCACACACTGCCTTTGGCCCCAGGGATTTTCCCTTGACTTTTTTCCTTTTTGCCCTCCCAAACCTACTAGTTCCCAGTATCAGCTCCTTGGCTCTGGACTCCGTTTTGATCCCTGCCTGTTGGTGTCTCTGTTTCTGGCCCTGTATTTTGTGCTTGTTCTCTGTGTACTGATGATGAAACTCCCACTCATTTTTGAAAGTTTTTGGTTTTTACAAATAGTGGTGCCTTTCACTTAAAGACAAACCTCAGAGGAGGACCCTGGGAGGTGGGGCGGGGCGGGGGATGAAAATAGACCTGTGATTAAACTGAAAACCTCTTAGTTTTAAATTGGAAGGTAAAACTGCAACTTTATCTTAAACACTCTTTAATTTCTGTTAGAAAATATTGTGCAAAGCTGTTTGCAAACATGAATCAAAAAGCTCAAAAATATTAATTTTTTTTTTGACACTCTACTTTCACTGCTAGAAATCTATCCTCAGGAAACAATCTTAAATTGAACTAAGATTTATACACTAAGCACAATTACTTATAATAATACAAAACTGGGTCTGAAATTATGGGAATAGCTAAGTAAATTATGGTATATTCATATGACATACAATTTTGCCACGACTAGGAGCAATGTTTATGGTAAGTGTGAAAATTGCTTGCAATCTAATATTAAATTAAATGAACAGAATACAAATTTGCACATATGAAGCAGGTGAAATACACCTATACAAATATGTAGGTAGACAACAGTAACTAATTTGCCAAATAATGGCCCTTTCTGGGTAGTGGAATTACGGTGATTTTTATTTCCATAGTTAAAATGTTCTCTATTTCTAACATACTTAAAATGAAAAGGTGCAACTTTTATAATAAGAGTTTTAGTTAAAAAGTTTTATACACATGAATTCATCCGAAGGCTTTCATAACAAAAATATTCAAGATTAGTAATTGCTATTAGGGAATTAGTGTAGATTACTGAGAGAAAGAAATAACAGCAGTTGATCCAGGTAGAGATAAAAGTAGCCAGGTGTGAAACCCAATGACTACTACTTTTCAAATGATTTCTACCCTAAATAATCTCGCAATTGCTTTTCCTTTCTACTGCAATCTTTAGTCACGTGTCTATTCTACTCAAGTAGGCAACAGTAACAAGTCATCATAGTGGCAACGTGTGATGGTCAATTTTAGGTGTCTATCTGACTGGATTAAGGAATTTGAAGAAACCTGGTGAAGCATTACTTTTGGGGGTGTCTGTGAGTGTGTTTCCAGAGGAGATTAGCATATGAATCTAGGTGAACTAGGTGAGGAAGATCTGCCCTCAGTATGAGTAGGCATCATCCAATCTCCTGGGGGCCCCAAGGTGGGGACGGGAAACAGAAACAGAGGAAAGGTTAGCATGTCAATGTGTCTGTAGGAGCTGGGATACACTTCCTCTCCTGACTTTAGACAACAACTCCAGCCTCCTTGGCCTTTGGATTCCAGGATTGAAACAGTCCTCCCTACCCCCCCCCCACCTTGGGTTCTCAGGCCATTGGCCTTGTTCGGAGAGTGGCACTATCGGCTTCCTGGTTCTTTCTCAGGCCCTTGGACTCAGGCTGAGCCATGTACAGGCTTCCCAGAGTGTCCAGCTGGCAAACAGTTGTGGGATCTCTCAGCCCCACTATCACGTGGGCCGATTCTCTCAGTAAGTTCCTTGTGTGTCCTAGTGGTATTCTCCGTGGAGAACCCACCTACATATGAGGGTAAAAGAAGGTAGGGTGTGTGTGTGTGTTCATGCTTTCCTTTCGCCACCAAACTACTTTTCTTGGCCCATAAACAAAACAACTTCCTACCTTACATATAGGTATATGGTACTTTCTAACACTAAATTCACTTTAACAAGGAATAAAAATTCTTAGCTCTGAAAACATAATATGAGCTTTTTGGTTCTTGGTTAAAGATTGGAATTTGCCAATTAAATATTTTAAAATAAAAATATATATTTAAGAGAATCTGCTATTGGAATACTTACACTTGGGATGATAGCCTAAATCAATATCATTTAATAGAAATACCATGTATGCCACATATTCAATTCAAAATTTCTGGTGGTCATATTCTAAAAAAATAAAAAAGAAGATTTACTTAAATTTTAATATAGTTATTTAACTCAATACATAAATATATTATTTAAACATGAAATTATTAGCAGTATAAAAATTATTGCATAATAATATAATTATTGGGTAAAATTATTTTAGTATCTTTTCATATTAATCTTCAAAATCTAATATGTATTTTACCCTGAAAACACATCTGAATTTACACTAGAAATACTTCAAATGCTGATAGCCACATGGCTAGTGGCTGCCGTCCTGGACAGCACAGGTGCAGTGCACCATTACCACGGTGATGCATAATCGGGTTTTCCAGCT
Source organism: Lepilemur ruficaudatus (assembly GCA_963574885.1). Taxonomy (NCBI): domain Eukaryota; kingdom Metazoa; phylum Chordata; class Mammalia; order Primates; family Lepilemuridae; genus Lepilemur; species Lepilemur ruficaudatus. The sequence continues at coordinate 3,307 of CAUYRT010074361.1, read as the reverse complement.
TTGATACCGAGATAGAAGTTCTTGCATGAGAACTCCCATATACTGACCTTTACAGGTCAGAGAGATGTGGCAAAGATATCTAGTTACCTACTAAAAATCCATGCTCCTTGCTTTGCATGGTCATGGAATGCTGATTCATTTGAGGGCACAGTGTGCCCAACCGGATGATGACATTCCCCTACTTCCCTTGCAGACAAGGTCAAGTGACTGAGTCTGGCCATGAGGCGTGGCATGGCAGAAGCACTGGGTGGCACTTGCTGGAAGACTCCCTAATGGGAGCAAACTCAGCTAAGAGGAACATCCCTTTTGCCTTCCCATCTTCCTTTCTTCTGCGGCCTGATGTGCAGACACAATAACTCAAGTTCAACAGCTTACTGGGACCCTCCAAATGGAAGAAATGGAGTTAGAATGGTCAGGCAGAAGGATTAAAAGGTCTGGGTACCTGCTCTGTGGGGCCGGAAATGCTCTGTTTCTGTTTTGCTGTGGGAAGGGGAAGGTCTTACAGACAGCTGAGACAAGCGCGCTACGTGGCGTCTGGATCCTAAGTATTTGTTTTGGGCTGAACCATACCCCTCCAAATTCTTCACACGTTGAAGCCCTCTCTTCTAGTGCCTCAGAATGTGACTGTACTTGGAGACAGGGTAATTGTGGAGGTGATTAAGTTAAAATGAGGCTGTTAGGGTGGGCTCTAATCCAGTCTGACTGGTGTCCTTATAAGAGACATGAGCAGAGGAAAGACCGAAAACACAGGTTGAAGATGAACATCTGCAAGCCGAGAGAGGCCCTCAGAAGAAATCAACTCTGCTGACACCTTCATCTTGGACTTCCAGCTTGCAGAGCTGTGGGAAATTAAATTTCTGTTGCTTAAGCCAAGTGGTCCATGGTAGTTTGTTATGGTAGCCGGAGTACACTGATACAGTAATAGAATGATTTAAAGGGTTCTCCTTAATAAAAATCTCTTGAGTTGAAAGGTATTTTAGAGATTATTTAGAGCACACTCTCATTTTTTTTTTTTTTTTTTACAGAAAGAATCAGAAAGAACAAGTTAACTGTGATGTTTACACAATTAACTTTACTAGCTACCTAGTGACCCAGTTGGGTGGGGAAGCCCCAGCTCCTGACTCACACAGTGCTCTTTCTAATTGGGCCAAGACCCCTCTGCTGAACCAGAGATGTAGAAAACCTCAGTGGAAAGAGGCACCCAAAGATCATATTCTAACCCTCCATCTCCAGGCAGCTGAGAGTCAGACTGTGCTAACGATCCTTAATTATAGGGGCAGAAGATCAGCCTCCCTTCAGAAGATGCTCCACTGTTAAATAGGAAGGCATTCTTCTTCTTCACAGCTAGTCAGACCCAGCGAGTTTTTCTTAGTATAATCATCATAACATAAGCTCAAGCAAATATTTATTATGTACCCCCTACTTGTAGTGTGCTCACTTCCTTACTGGGAATTCAAATTGCTCCTTTCTCCTCTTATAAAAAATGTTTTCACTTATTCAACATTCATTGATCACCAATTTCACAATGTAATTTTACTGTATTTAAAATTAGAAACTCGAGGATTAAAGCAGAATATAAAATGTGCATAAAGCATATCCCAGCAGTTAAACATGATTTTGGTGTCAGAAAGGCCACTGATGGAGACCAGGTTCTGTCCCTCACTAGTTACGTATCTTAAGAAAGTTAATTTAATATTGTTGAGACTCATTTTTCTCAACTGCAAAAGGAAGCCACAAATAGTTAACCACCTTATAGGGTTATTTTGAAGATAAAAACAGATAAATACGAACATTAATTGACAGAATATGTGGCACATACTATATGTTTAACGAGTCATTTTTATTAAAGTATATTAATAAAAAGAAAAAAGGAATTACATGCAAAAATAGCCATTTTAAAAATAGGACTGGAAAATCTACATCTGCCTAGTATTGATGGCTGCCTTTGATGAGCAAGCAGGGGACTTTTTTTTTCTTTCTGCCGTTCTATGTTTCCTAAGTTTCCTATAATCTGTAAGCATCAGCTTTTTCCATGAATCATTGGAAATACTACTTTCATGCTCATTGGTTTATATTTTGGTTGGGTTGTGGGAAGGTTGTGGCTCTGGGACTCTCCCAGAGCAGCGTGGTCCTACTGGTCTCCAGCACCTTATGAGAGGTGGGGACTATGAGTGCTGCAAAGATACTTGAATCACAAGACAGAAATTTTGCACACATGCCATAGATTGACAAACTCTGGTATAAACATTCAATTTTGTGGGTAAAAATATAAAAGAAAAAAGATACCTAGATTGCCTTGCTGGTCTTTGCCAGTCATCACACTGGATTAAAATCTGAGAAAATGCACTTGTGCTCTAGTTTCCTGGAAGCTTATGGGGATAGTATTTGCTCTGTTGCAGTACGCAGGATGGCATGTCCCACACTCAGGGGATGAAGAACAGTCATCAAAGGCTGCCTAGAAAACTAGAGCCATCTCCTGGGGCTTCCTAGTCTTCCGTTCGCCTTGGGAAGCTGGCACTGAAGATTCCACAATAAGGTCCGATTTTCAGCTGTGGTTCTCGCAGTATTCTGCACAAACATACTGTGCTTACAAGTGTCCCCCATGTGGCACGTATAACTGAGGCAAATGGTGGGTTTTAGAACATGCCCTTACTCCCAAATCTGTTTGGACATGAGATTTCTATTAGACACATTTAGCTTACAGAGGCTAAATATGTCCACAGCCTTTTTCATGATCTCAGAGCTACTTTGTTATAGACCCAGTGAATCTGTTAATTTTTATTTTTTAATTATCATTATTATTTTTGAAGATAATATGTTTAGCTACTGTATGGAATTGATGCAATGGGTAAACATATGAACTTCTTTTAGGGCTTATTTCCTTGGCTGACACAGCCAAGGAAATTGGCTTGGAGCTTGTCCAATTTTGGAGCTTGTTACAGCATCATGGAACACACTCAAGTACTAACTGGCTGCCACGGGGAGACTGGCTGACCCCGTGGGTGGGCTTACAAGTGCAGCAATGAACTAAGGTGTCAAAAATATGTAGAAGGAAATGGCAGGGAAATAAAACAACTTCAAAATAGGAAGGTAAGCTGCATAAGAAAATATTTAGGTGAAATATGAGTAAGAAATTTTTGGTGAGAATTGTAACATTGCAAATCGTCACAGAGAGGGGAAAATTGTTTGGGTACTTCTAGAAGTCCACCTAAGAGTGTTCTAGACTTTTGGAGTATGAGAAATACTTCCTAATGTAATAAATTATGTGGGCCCATAAATGAGAATAGTTGCAGTTTCACTATTTTTT
>CAUYRT010074360.1:0-14453 GCA_963574885.1 Lepilemur ruficaudatus | reverse complement strand
AGAGAGAAAATAAAGTACTAAAAAGTACTCAATTTTAAAAACGGCATACAAAAGAGAAAGAAAAGAACCAATGAGGAGACAAGACAAAAAGAAAACAAGTCGCAAGGTGGTACATCATATTGCAACTTTTTGTATGCGTGTATATAGATCTGTCTACATCTCTCTCTCCATCTATTTTCTCTAGTAGATTATAAGGATACTAAATTTGAGTGATAAATAGAAATAAACCAATGTTAATCACTATAATGACTTCACCATTAATTCTAACTTCTCTATTTTAGAATTTATGAGACTTCATTAAATTTTATTAAATTAATTAATATAATAAGGCAATATGGAAAAAACACAAAATCTACCTATCTTCACAAAAATAAATCACAGAACTTTAGTGTCAAAAGTTATTTTAGAAAAGGCACTGTACAAGTTTACCATTTTTAAATTAAGGAACTAAGAGTTAAAGTGATTAATTGACTGATAAAAATAGTCACATGATAAGTCAACAGCAGAGACATCATAAAATTCTCATTTCAAAAGTGCTAGTCCTGGCCGGGCGTGATGGCTCACGCCTGTAATCCTAGCACTCTGGGAGGCCGAGGCAGGAGGATCCTTTTAGCTCAGGAATTTGAGACCAGCCTGAGCGAGATTGAGACCCTGTCTCTACTATAAGTAGAAAGAAATTAGCCAAACAACTAAAAATAGAAAAACTTAGCCAAGCACAGTGGTGTGTGCCTGTAGTCCCAGCTACCTGGGAGGCTGAGGCAGGAGGATTGCTTGAGCCCAGGAATTTGAGGTTGCTGTGAGCTAGGCTGATGCCATGGCATTCTAGCCTGGGTAAGAGAGTGAGACTCTGTCTCAAAAGAAAAAAAAAAAAGAGTGCTAGTCCTGTTGTCCCAAAAGAAAATAATTTCCATGCAACACCAATCACGTATACAACTACATAAAAATAATGTGCTCATTTCAAATGATTCTTATCTAGCAGGTCCAGCAAGATCTCTATTTGGAAACATCCTATTAGTTAAGTTATGTACCTATATCTGAAAATAATCAAACTTTTAAATATATATATTGTTGAATTTAGAGTTTCAATTAATTCAAATCCTCATCAATTAATCAAGATTATTGAAGTATATTTACTTAAAGGAAAATCTAAAAAATTATAAACAATCATTTAAAGCACCAGCTACCAAGTTCAGAGAATACAATCTTCCATTCAAATCAATGACTAAATCATTCACACTTGTGGCAAAAATTATTTTTAAAATTTATGAAATCTGTGTGTAGTATTACCTGTAGCTCCCAGTGGGTGTCCCTTTGAAATCAATCCACCGCTAGGATTTATGACCCATTTTCCTCCATAAGTATTATCTCCTCTATCAACCAGGGTCCCACCTTCTCCTGCAGAAGGAAAAATAATATTCACAAATGTTAAAAATAACATTGGAACAAATGGTATGCTTTTTAAAAATTTCCATATAGCCAAGAATTTCTTAGAGCAAATATTTCTTAACAGTTCAAACTAACAACAATGTAATATAAGCACTTCTAAAAGTTAAGTAATAAATATTGAATAATAAAGGCTTATATTTTCAGAACATTTTCTACATGAAACAAAAGCTATTTTTTCCTTGGAGCTCTCTGGCTCCCAAAATTGCTCCAAACATAATAGAGATTCAGAGAGCCAGAAGAAAAGAACTGAAATAGATGTAATACTATAACTAAAATAATTATGCCAGCTTTAAAAATTCATAATTTTACCAAAAAGTATTCATTTCTCTCCATTTTCAACTATACTGCCATATGCTATATAAATACTTTTAATAAACAGGAGAAAAACAGGAAAAAAAGAAAACTTTCATGAAATGAAAGGAAATGGCTGAACATACTTTTTAGCCACAAAAGTAAGACTAAAAAAAAAATTGCTTCATATGCTTAAAGGCTTCATGTTCCTGTCAATTTCCTGGTCTTCTAGATGGGTAAGAAGTAAATAAGAATGCATGCTGTATTGTATAAAATGTTCTTCAAAATGATATTTTTGATAAAGTAATAAGAGGTGGGAGCTCCAAATAATGACAATAATGGTGGTGGCAGTGCCATCAAAAGCAGCTAACAGCTTTTAAGCGTTCACTCTATGGCAGGCCTTGTTCTAATTATTTTTGGTGCATAGTCAGCCCTATATATCCATGGGTTCCACATCCATGAATTCAACCAACTTCACATCAAAAATATTCAGGGGAAATAAAATTCCAAAACACAAAACTTGAATTTATTGCATACCCAGTATTACATTGAATCCACAAGAATTAAGTGATGTGTAGGCACTGTATCATTGTATTAGGTATTATAAGTAATCTAGAGATGATTTCAAGTATATGGGAGGAAATGCATAGGTTATGTGCAAATCCTACACCATTTTATTTAAGGGACTTGAGCTTCCATGGATTTTGGTATCTGTGAGATTTCCTTGAATCAATCCCCCACAAATATTGAGGGAACAACTAAATTTACATAATTTAATACTCACCCCTATGAAGTAGGTACTATCATTCCCATTTTCCAGATGAACAAATGGACACAGAGATGTTAAGTAACCAGCCAAAGCAATAGCAAGAGATCTACGATTAATACTCAGGCAGCCTAGCTCTGCAGCCTGTGTTCTTAACCAATATATTATGTTGCCTTCAGAAACAAAAGAGTTCCTCTACTGGTAAAATGAAATACACTAATCACAGAATTTCAGGTGACTAACACTTCTACCTTGGCTTTAAATCTAGGTTGCAGACAAAGAAAACCATTGGTTAAGACATTCTCTCTATTTTTTGGTATGTTTCTACCTTAGAACCTGCTATAAGGCTCTAGTCACAGGAGATAATTTATCTACTATTCCTACTTTTAGAACTACTAAATATTGTTTCTGTAGCAAGTTAATAGCAGACTGAACACAAGCTAACCCCAAAAGTGAATAATTTAACACATTTTTTTCATAATATATACAATCCTGTGAAGTATTAGAAGATTCCAGAGGGAAGTTAACTTGAGCTCATCAACTAAAAATGATCCAGAGATCAAAGTACTATAAATGACCACTCTCACCTAGTAGCACAGATAGGAAAATAAATGTGTATATTATCATAATATAACAATTATTGTGCCTATTATGTGCCAAAAATGAACCTGAGAACTTATGGATACAACAATAAAAGAAACAGATAAAAATCCCTCTCATGGGGTTTATGACGGAAAGAGGGGTGAGGAAGAGACAGAAAATACGTAAAATATAACATATAGTAAAATATAATATAATATATGTAAAATATAATATATAGAGTGGTAATAAGTACCATTGGAAAAAAAAAGGCAGGAAAGGGGTATAGGCAGAGTTGGGACAAGGAAGACAGTGCAGGTGGGAGGGCAGGGTGAGGAGTTTACATTTCAAACAAAGTGATTGGAGAAGGCTGCCACTGAGAAGGTCATCAGTCAAACCCTGAAGGGAGTGAGGGAGCAAATCTTATGGTCGTTTGGAACAAAGGCCCTGAGGTAGGAGCGAGCCTCTCAGGTTGGAAGGAGGAGGCCAATGTGGCTGCAGCAGAAGATTCAGAGAGAAGTAGGAGAAGTTAGAGAGAGAGGACTAGGGAGTAAGGAGCGTAGGTCACATTTGGCTTGTACCTCTGAATAAGATGAGAAACTGCTGGGTTGTGAAGAGAGGAATGACACTGATCTGCCGTACATCTTAGCCACAGTCTAGAGAAGAGACTGTGAGGAGACAAGGCAGAAGCAGGGGACCAGCTATGAGACTACTACAATAACCTAAAAGAGAAACAGCGCAGGTCTGCACTAGGCTGGCAGTGATAGAAAGTGTTGAGATGTGGTCGTATTCTGGATTTATTTTGAAGGTAGAGTCCAGAGCCAACAGGATATAGAGATGGACTCAATGAAGGTTGTCAGAGAAAGAGGAATCAAGCCTGATTCTGTGGTTTCCAGTTTAAGCAATTGGAAGATGGGGAAGATCGAGGGAGAGGAAAGTATGGGAACTATCAGGAGCTCAACTTGGGACCTAAGTCTGAGATACTTACTGAGACATCCAGAGAAATCCCTGAAAAGTGGACAGCTGGATACATGAGCCTAGAGCTTAGGCAAGCAGTTCAAGCTAGGGGTGTAAATCTGAAAGTTATATGTAGAGAGTTATATAGAGATATATGTAAAAAATACTTAACCTTGAGACTGGGCTCTGGTTCTACTAAGGCTGCATATGTTCATTACAGTCTACTTCTTCCACTGATTGCAACTGAAAACACTGGATAAAATATAAAAAACAACTACCCGAGGATTGTGAAAAGTAAACAAAAGCAGGGGATCACAGAGGGAGCTAAAACTTGGAGGAGCCACTGCATAAAGGTGAGTTCCCCCCGACTGCCTTTTTTTTAGGCTCTCTCTCTTAACAGCTTTGCCCCAAGATTGAGTACAGCACTATTACAGCATGACAGCAGCGACAGCAAAGGTAGCTAAAATTCTAATAGAAACTCCATCTTTCTAACCAAAGGAACCATGGAAAGAAATCCCTGCAGACTGGAGAGTAAGAGAAGAAGTCTGCAGCTGAGAGAACCACAGAAGAGGATCCCCTAATTGTGTGCATGGACCTGTACAAGTCTAACGCTCACTCTTGAGCTAATAAGGATGCGCTCAGAAAACTAAACAAAGACTTTAACCACTACCTTCAGAAGGCAACACAGACCTTGTTGTCAGAAAAAATTGGCTTGAGTGCCTGCTGAAACAAAAACATCAACATTGTCCAGAGGATCTATACAACATAACATTCACCCTGACCAGGATACAATCCGAATTACTTAATATACAAAGAATCAGAAATTTACCAAATCTCAAGATTAAAAACAATCAAGAGATGCAAAACCTGAGAAAGCCTAGATTATGGAATTATCAAAGACTTTAAAATAATTATTAGAGGCCGGGCGAGGTGGCTCACGCCTATAATCCTAACAATCTGGGAAGCCGAGGCCGGAGGATCGCTCAAGGTCAGGAGTTGGAAACCAGCCTAAGCAAGAGCGAGACCCCCGTCTCTATTAAAAATAGAAAGAAATTAATTGGACAACTAAAAATATATAGAAAAAATTAGCCGAGCATGGTGGTGCATGTCTGTAGTCCCAGCTACTCGGGAGGCTGAGGCAGAAGGATCACCTGAGCCTAGGAGTTTGAGGTTGCTGTGAGCTACACCACGGCACTCTAGCCCAGGCAAAAGAGTGAGACTCTGTCTCAAAAAAATAAATAAATAAATATTAGAAAAAACAAATAGCTATTAGAACTACAAGGTAAAGAAAGCCACACTAGAAAGGAACAAAAAGATTCAAGTTTTCAGCAGAGAAATAGAAACTATAAAATGAACCAAATGGACGTCTTAGAACTAAAAATATAATATTTGAAATAAAAAACTCACTAGAATGGTGCAAGAGCAGAAACAGGATGAAGGAGGAGTCATTGAATTTAAAGATATATCAATATAAATTACCTAATCTGAAAAACAGAGAGAAAAGGCATTTAAAAATGAACAGAATTTCAGGAACCTGTGGGACAGTATCAGAAGGTCTAACATATGCATCATTGAAATCTCAGATGGAGGGGAAAAATCAATTGGGACAGAAAAAAACATTTAAAGAAATAATGGGCCAGGCACAGTGGCTCATGCTTGTAATCCTAGTATTCTGGGAGGCCGAGGTGGGAGGATCACTTGAGGTCAGGAGTTTGAGACCAACCTGAGCAAAAGTGAGACCCTGTCTCTACTAAAAATAGAAAAAAACAGCCAGGCATGGTGGCGCATGCCTGTAGTCCCAGCTAATCAATAGGCTGAGGCAGGAGGATCACTTGAGCCCAAGAGTTTGAGGTTGCAGCAAGCTATGATGATGCCACCAGTCTAGCCTGAGCAACAAAAGTGAGACTCTGTCTCAAAAGAAATAAATAAAAAAGAAAAAAATTTAAAAATTAAAAAAAAACTAGCCGGCACAGAGGTATATGCCTGTAGGCCCAGCTACTGAGGTGGCTGAGGCAGGAGAACCACCTGAACCCAGAAGTTTAAGGCTGCAGTCAGCTATGATTGCACCACCGCACTCCAGCCTAGGTGACACAGTGAGACTCCATAAGAAAGAAAGACAGAAAAGAAAGAAAGAAAAGAAAAAAGAAAGAAAAATTAATTTAAGAAAAGACACAGCATTAATTACAAAACCCACAAAAATCTGAACTCCAAAACACACCTTATTCCAAGCATTTAAGGTAACAGATACTCAACCTGAATTAATAAAACAAAGAGGCAAGCCATAGACTGGGAGAAAATGTTCACAACATACATATGTCGGACAAATGACTTGTATCCAGATGATATAAACAAAAACTTTTACAACACAATAAAGACAAATAACCAATAACCAAAGGGCCAAAATAAGAACAGACACTTCACAAAAGAAGACATGAATGACCAATAAGCACATGAAAAAATACTCAACATCATTAGTCATCGGGGATATGCGAATTAAAATAAGATACTACTATATATTCTTCAAGATAGCTGACATTTTTTAAACTGACTGTATAAAGTGTATCCATTGCTGATAGTAATGGAAAATAGTACAACCACTGTAGAAATGAAAATAAAAATCTAGATCCCACCAACTAGTTTTTCCATTTTCCTTTCTGCCAGTCTCTATTCAAATGCAATATGAAATAGTTGGAATTACATATGTAATTTTAAATCCATTTTCATTTCATAGTACATTATAAGTACTCCTGATTTACAAAATACAAATTATTTGGACACTCTGTTATCTCAGTGTTGATACCGTCAAAGACTACACATTCTAAAAAGTCCAGCAGCAAAATAGCTTATGTTCACTTTGTATGGCATGGCAGAGCCAACATGGAGGAAAACGCAATTAGTTAATTCTGTTGTTTAATGGTGAAAATGAAGTTTTCTCAGTGAAATTTACCCAATCTCCCCTCTTCAAACATATTACCTTCTGGACAGAGTCCCAATGCTTCATAAGTAAGGAGTTCATTGGAAGAAAAACAATCATGAAGTTCTATTACATCAATATCACTTGGTCTCAGGCCAGATTTCTCATAGCATTTTTTGGCAGCTTCTTTACTCATATCAAAGCCAACCTAAAACCAAAACCATATATAAATAAATTAAGGGCACCAAAACTGGGTCTTTTAGACAGGGATTTTAAGAGATTAAAATATACATAATCTTAATAGTTGAGAATTGATCATACATATTGAAATCTCAGCTGATTCTATATTATAAAGAAAGTCCAAATAAAATAATATCCAGGAGGGACAGTGTACATGTTCAATTTTGTACTAAAAAAAAGACAGAATTTTAAATGAAATATATAAAAAGGACTTAGAATTCCTTAGAGCACATCTTGTGCTAAGTTATAAAAACCCTATCAAACTACAATGTACAATTGTGGTATATAAGTTGAAGAAATTTATCAACAGATCATTTTAAGTCAGATACACTGAAAAATATGGGGAATTTCTATATGAAAATACACAATCTTCTTTTAGAAGATCATATAGGATTCAAACCATTTTTCCAAAGTACGTGCTCCTAACATCTCCGTGGCCTCAGACAATAAAGGAACATGCAAACTCAACTTTTCTTCAAGGAATAAAACCGTGGTATAATGAAAAATATATGTAATCAGAAAACTATTTTAAATATAAGTTCCATCTCTGCCACAACCTAACTGTGACCTTGGGCAAGTTATAAGGATATTTTCAAATTCACAGAATTTTTGTAAAATCATTTTGTAAACTGAGTTATCATATAAGAGTGTGTGTGTATGTATATGTGTGTGTATGTGTGTGTGTGTGTATTATCTCAGTGTTGATGTGTCTTCAAATATTCAACAAACTCTAGTCTGAATTCTCTTCTTTTTTACTGTTCTCCATTTTGTACTCAATCTTTAATCAAGATTTTGAAAGCACTTAAGAGTCAAGAAATTTCTCTGAACACATCCTCATTTCTCCCTTAATTCTGTAAGATTGGAGTTCTGGGCATATTTTGTCAACTCAAAATAAAAATAAACAGTATGTCCAGTTAATTAAAAGGTATCATATAATAATGCATGTCTCCATCATAAGAAGCATCTGTTCTCATTAGTTGTTTCCCCTTAACAGATTCTTAAGAATGGGTTATAATATTATAATATCTATGAAACTGAGGCATAGACAGTAAAAAAAAAAAAAATTATAATATCTAGACCAATTTTTTTGTAAGTAAAATTTTTTTTGCAAATAAAAACTTCCCAGGCCAGGTGGCTCACACCTGTAGTCCCAGCATTTTGGGAGGCTGAGGCAGAAGAATTACTTGAGCCCAGCAGTCAGAGATTGCAGTGAGCTATGAAGATGCCACAGCACTCTAGCCAGGGCCACAGAGCAAGACTCTCTGTCTCTTTAAAAAAAAAAAAAAAACTTCCAGAGCTAATGACAACATAAACTCACTTTCAAATTTTAAACAGCAATCCCTCAATTTGATTAATAAAACAGAATCGTAGATATACCATTTTAATCATACTTTTCTCTTCAAATGAGCTTGGCAAATCAGTCACCATTTCTTGTGCCAAAATTTCCACAGCTTTGTGTTGCAGGCCAAATTTCTGTACAAATATTTCACTGGCCAAAATTGCCGCTGCAGCACCATCTGAAGAGGGACTAAGACAAAGTAAAAATAATTATTTGCAACAGTACTACCTCAAATCTAGGGTTTCACACTTGGAGATCTTTCTGTGTGAGAAAAAGGTCAATGCTTGCTCGTCAGTGGATTATCTTCTTTGTGATATCTGTAGTTCCAAATTGCACACACTTCCTACCTGAGGACTCAACCACTATCAAGAACTTAAACGTAATCAGTCACTGCTTGGTCTGCAGGAATTTCTCTCAAAAAGTTCTTGTTGCAAAGAATCCCAGATTTGCCTCTGGAAATGCATTAGGCATCTTATAGTGACTTCTGAGGAGTTAAGCACAGGACGATATTCCTATCCTAGGTACACTAAAAATTCTACTATAGACCTACCTAGCTCTAACTTTGCTATCTCCCAAATAACTCAGTCATGAAATCCTTTTGGAAACTGGGAAAGGACAGAATTAGGGGATACCAGAAAGTAGATGGTTTAGTTTAGACTCGCGAGCTCTCAAAATGGATCTTTCTCTTAGAACAAGCTGTGAAGGAAGGTGGCAAACACAAGAAGCCCTCTGTGAGTTCAGCTGGACTCTCTAAATGGGCAGATCCTTACAATGCAACAGAAAAAAGCTGACTCCGCTTGTTCACTTCCATCCCAGCCAGTATCTCCAGGGAATAGTGAGATGTTAACTAGGACACAGGCAGGAGCTATGCCATATTCAACTCAATTGTAGGAGACAGATATTGTCAAGCAATTATTAATAAGATATAACTATTATCATCATTAGTGTTAAATGATTTTTTCCTTGTTTTACTTTTGCTCTTAGCTACTACTACAGAGTAAAATGTCCTGTAGTAGAAGTATACAACAGGGAAACAGAATGCTTGAGGAAAAAACTTTTGAACTCCACTGGCCCCCAAGCCACATTTTAATGAATAAATACAATTAAAATAACCAAAGTAGGTAGAAGTCATAAGAGAAGGAAATAAAACACATAGTTTTCCAAGAGAAGAGATACTCTGTCTCCAGACAGGGTTAGGGAGCAAGGGTACTCTAGTGAAGTAACTCAGAGTGAAGGTCTGCATTAGCAGAATTCCATAAAAGCTATGCCTGGATACAGAGCCTAAGGTTTAACCACAGGGGGATGGACAGGGAGGGGAGCAGTTACTTCTCTCTATTAAATGTTAAAACATGTTTTGCTTACCAACATTGTAGGATGGTCAAGAAATCAAAAATTTTTCTAGATGCCATCACTTCATCTAAACTGTATTCATCTTGAAACTGGGAATACCTAAATACAACATAAATATTAGTTATAGAATGTGAGGTAGCAATTGCAATTTTTGTTGCAGAGTTAGAGACAGAATAATATGTAAAGATTCTTTTCACAACCAAAAGAGACTTCAAAAACAGCTTCAACCTTAAATAAATAAGTCATCTGAATTGAGTTTAAAAAAATCTTAACTCCAAAATACCATATGTTATAAAATAAAAATTTGTCTGGTCTTTGTCCTAGGTTCCAGCATGAAGCTTCTAAAACCCTTGGAATTTTCTGAGTGATAGGTGTGTCTTTTTTATGCTAATGAGGTGACTCAAGGTAGGCCCTTTGTTACCTTCAAGATGGGAGACTGACCACAAAAAGAAACGATCCTCTAAATATAAAGTTGAGACTTTTGAGCCAGTTCAACCTCTGGGGAGAAAAGGAAAGCTAGAGATTCAGTTTAGTCATGCAGCCAATGATTTAACTGAGCATGCCTACGTTAAGGAAGGCCCTGTAAAAACTCTGGACACAGAAGTCTTAAGAGTCCTCCTGGTTGGTGAACACCTTGATGTGCCAGGGAGAGGGCTACATGCCCTGACTCCACAGGGAGAGGGCATGAAAGCTTTGCACTGGGATCTTCCCAGACCTTGCCTCATGTGCTTCTTCATTTGGCTGTTCCTGGTTTGTATCCTTTATAATAAAACTACAACTGGAAGTATAGCATTCTCCTGAGTTCTTTAAGTCATTCTAGTGAATTATTGAACCTGAGGGAGTCCTGGGAACCCCTGGATTTGTAGCCAGTTAGTCAGAAGTATGGTGGCCCTGGTATGCCATTTGCAGCTTGTCTGAAATAAGAACACTCTTGTGGAAGACTAAGTCCTTAACTCATAGGACTGTTATGTTAACAGAATTGAATTGTAGTACACTCAGTTGGTACCAGACTAGTACTCCGGGGTTAAAACATAATACCATATTTTTTTTTTGCTGGTGAATTATAAAATACTAGTTCCTTAAAAGCAAAATGACTTGCAATTCAGCCAACTTCCGTGGTGATGATACTATGCAAGTATATTTAACGAAGGCTAATGGAGCTTTTATTAATAAATGTACATAATCTGTAATAAATTATCTGCATTCTCAAAGACACATTTCCCTTCTGATCACTGCAAAGAAGAAACTTATTTTTATCCCCTTTGGCTCTTCTAACAATATAATCATGGCTTCAAAAACTCTGCTGTCGTGAAAATAGCAGCAGCAAGAGACATCACAAGGGAGTCTCTAAAAACAAATTTCAACTGGTGTGGAAATTAACAAGCAATTCAAATGTTTAGAGGATAAAACCCATATAACTTAGATCTATATACTAGTGTCTGCACCTTCGCTTCTAAAGTTAACTTTGACCATCATCAACTTTCAAAAAACACCGTATTCATGCCACATTCTGTGCCTGGCACCAGGGACACAGACATAGCCCCTACCCTCAAGGAACTCAGTATAATTCTGTGGGAAAGAAATACACAATTCTAAATATAATACCATAAATGCTATGTTATAAAGAGTGCTATGGGAACATAGAGGATATGTATCAAATTCAGACACCAGAAGGGGCTTCCTCTAAGTAGCTAGAAAAATAAATGGGACAGAGAGAATTCCTGACAGAAGAAGCAGCACATACAAACCTTCTCAAGGCAAAAGAGTTCACTGAAGTGAGGTCATGAAGTTTGGGAGGGCATGTGGAGGCAAGGTAAACAAGATGAGGCCAGAGAAATGAACAGGGATCAGACCATGAAAGGCCATTTTATGGTGTTCACTTTTCATACTGAAAAGAATGAGGAACTACTAAAGGATATTAAGCTGGGGAGTGACATAATCAGATTTGTATTTCAGCAAGAAGGCTGAGGCATGGAAAAAGGTTGGTAAGAGGCATTACCGAAAGCAAGTAAACCAATTAAGAGACTGGGACAACAGTTAAGATAGGAAAGGTAAAGAGCCTATAGCAGGGAACCAAAAGTGAAAGATGGAGAGAAGGGATGCATTCAAGAGACAGTAAGGAGGCAGAATCCCTAGGACTTTATTCCAACTACATATGGGACACTGAAGAAGGCACAGTCAAGGATGACATATAGTTTTCTATCTTGGATAATTAGGTGTATGCTTATGTCATTTTACCAAGACGGAGAATACTGAAGGAAAAACAGCGTTATGGGAAATGATAAATTCTGCTCGGACATGCTTACTATGAGGCACCTGTGGGACATCTAAGTGGAGACAACCAGGAGGAAGTTACAGACACAGGTGTGGAGGCTCAAGCGGCATGGGCTATCCCTAATCCTATACTACTTATCACAGATTCTCACTGTTTACAGGGATTCTTATAATTTGTGAGGAAATACTTGGAATAGTTTCTTAACTCAATTCTAAAAAATTTTTAACAGAGTATCTCTAATGACTGGTCAGCAAACCTAGAATTCTCTTTCTTCACTAGTCAAGCAAAACCTAGTGTAAGAAGTTAGCATCTGAAATTTCTGAGCCAAACCCAGAAGGCTATTCTTGATTGTTTTAAACTATGAAAATAACATCTAGAAAGAATGCCTAGCACTCTGGGAGGCCGAGGTGGGCGGATCGCTCAAGGTCAGGAGTTTGAGGCCAGCCTGAGCAAGAGCAAAACCCCATCTCTACTAAAAATAGAAAGAAATTAACTGGCCAACTAAAAATATATAGAAAAAATTAGCGGGCATGGTGGTGCATGCCTGTAGTCCCAGCTACCCAGGAAGCTGAGGTAAGTAGGATCGCTTGAGCCTAAGAGTTTGAGGTTGCTGTGAGCTGGGCTGATGCCACGGCACTCTAACCCGGGAAACAGAGTGAGACTCGGTCTCAGAAAAGAAAAAAAAAAAAAGAAAGTATTAAAGGAAGCAATGAGGACGGACGTGGTGGCTCACGCCTGTAATCCTAACACTCTGGGAGGCCGAGGCAGGTGGATTGCTCAAGGTCAGGAGTTCAAAACCAGCCTGAGCAAGAGAGAGACCCCATCTCTACTAAAAATAGAAAGAAATTAATTGGCCAACTAAAAATATATACACAAAAAAAATTAGCCGGGCATGGTGGCACATGCCTTAGTCCCATCTACTCGGGAGGCTGAGGCAGGAGGACTGCTTGAGCTCAGGAGTCTGAGGTTGCTGTGAGCTAGGCTGATGCCACGGCACTCTAGCCCCGGGAAACAGAGTGAGACTCTGTCTCAAAAAAAAAAAAATTAATTAAAAAAATAAATAAATAAAGGAAGCAATGATATTTGGGTTGGGATTTGATGGGTAAGTAGATATTCACAAAACAAAAGAAACACAGAAGGATATTCCAGGGAAAGCTAACAACACAACTAAAAACATAAAAGCAAGTGCTGTATAACACACTTGGGGAAAACTAAGTAATACTGTGATGCTACAGATTGGGAATATCCAGGGAAATGGTAGGAAATGAGGCCAGCAAAGCAAAATGGGGCCAAATTATAACACGCATGTTACCTCATACAAAGGAGTCTGGAGTAGGGCACAGGGCTCACACCTATAATCCCAGCGCTTTGGGAGACCAAGGTAGGAAGATCTCTTGAGCTAGAAGTTTAAGATTGCAGTGAGCTATGATAACAACGCTGCACTCCAGCCTGGGAGACAGAGCAAGCCTCCATCTCTAAAAACTAAATTAATTAATTAAAAAAAATAAAAGGCTAGTCACGGTGGCTTATGCTGTAATACTAGCACTTTGGGAGGCCAAGGTGAGAGGACTGCTCAAGGCCAGAGTTTGAGACCAACTTGAGCAATACAGTGAGACCCCATCTCTACAAAAAATTAGCCAAGCATGGTGGCATGCACCTGTAGTCTCAGCTACTTGAGAAGCTGAGGCAGGAGGATCACCTGAGCCCAAGAATTCAGGGCTACAGTGAGATACAATGACTCTGCTGCACTCCAGCCTGGGCAGCAGAGTGAGCCTCTGTCTCAAAACAAAACAAAACAAACAAAAAACCCAAAGGAGTGTGAATTTATCATATAAACAATGGGAATTGTTCACAAAATACCTTTAGATCTAGGGCATGGGATTAGATACTATTTGTTAATTAGGTATGTCTTGAATTCAAACATCGATTTAAAATCAGGAGAATACAGAGAACTAGGAGCAGCATGAAGTATTAGGAATATGGGGTAATGATCCACTTGTGGTATAAAATGTTTCTTGTTATGGTTTTATGTTTATTAAATGTGCCAAATTTGTTTAATAGTGCAGAAATAATTTACTGAGCACCTACTATGTTCCAGGCTCTGTGCTAAGCATTAAGAGCATAAAGATAAGAGACGGATCTTTTTTTTTTTTTTTTTTTTTTTTTTGAGACAGAGTCTCACTCTGCTGCCTGGGCTAGAGTGAGTGCCGTGGCATCAGCTAGCTCACAGCAACCTCAAACTCCTGGGCTCAAGCAATCCTTCTGCCTCAGCCTCCCAAGCAGCTGGGACTACAGG
>CAUYRT010074357.1:0-20244 GCA_963574885.1 Lepilemur ruficaudatus | reverse complement strand
AAAAAAAACCCTTTATTGATATTTTCTATCACATTAATTTTGTTTGCAGAGATAAGTTAACACAAAAAGAGTGATCCTAACTAGAGCTATTGAACAGGTTCCAATAATGAAAATAATAATATTTTTAAGGGGCTGGGGTCTTCACTGAGAGACTCCAGAAGGAATGGAAGTTCCTGAGCTCCACAGCACAGCTCGACAGCCCTGTGATATCTGGTGTCCCCACTGGCATCTGAGCTTCTGCTGCCCAGCTGCTGTTTTGCTCCCCTGAGTCCTACTGGGGTGACATCAAATTGCTAAAGGGACACAAAAGCATTCTGGGGAAATGGCATTTCCTGCAATGTTGTCCATCACAGATTTGTTCAGTTAAAGATTCCCAGGAGGTTTTTGATCACCCTTTTCAGGCTTTAATAGCTATAAACAGAACATCACAAACCGCTTCTCAAGGAGTAGTAACATCTGAGTTTGGAAGTGCAGTTTATTATGCTGAGTTTCTCCGGTCCCACAATAGGACAACACCAGTCACCTAAAGTAGTCAAAATCTCCATCATCACCGCCTTGAAGCAATTAGTAATTAAGGATGTTCTCTCTGCTCACTCTAGTCCATGCTCTATAAATGGCAAGATAAGCACACTAGGATCTGAAGAAAAGACAACGGTGGGTGTGAAAAGTTTGCCCAATTACTGTATTGGGGTTTCTGCCTGTCACTGTGCCAACCACCCCTAAGAAGGCAGCAGGGACCCAGGCCTCCTGTTTCTCAGTGAAGGTTTCTCCTAGGAATATTAAGACATAATTACCCTTCAAATACACAGAACTCAGACCATGGTCAGTCACAGCAGATACGTTGCCAGACAAAGCTCCTTCGCATCACTGCTTTTCCCCTAACCCTGAGCTGGTAGTGTGGGGTTCAGGCAAATTCAGAAGAAGCTCACTGAAGTAAAGGGCACAAGTCACCTGTGCCTTCTAGAATCCACTCACTGTAAATTCACTCATTGAAAATCCACGAAGAGCATCAAATATACAAAGTCTGACTCTTTCTGCTGGCTGAGAAAACTGTAGGCAACTTGCCTTCTTTGACTTTTACAAGGAAACTTCAGAGTTAGTTAAGAAGAAGCATTTCTTACCCTATAAAGATACAAAACTATTATGTACTCAAAATAAGTAAAAATTAAAAAACGAAGAAGCATTTATTTCCTATAAAGTCTTGTTTTAGGTACTTCAGGTTACCTGGTTAAGGTGTCTTGGAAAATAACTGTCTATGTTCTAACAGCACACACTTTGACCCAGTTACAAGAACGCTGCTGCTTTGCTGAGATCAGTCAGTGTGACTCTTCTTAAGCACTGACACATTTTGAGGCATAAAGCCAGGCATGGCGGAATGGAATGCTCCCTTGTGTGCACTCACTGGAACCTAACTCTGGTTAGGTTATATTCTCCCGTGCCTGGAACCGGTCCTCGCTCTAGTTTGTACTTACGACGTATGCATCACAATATTAGCTTTTCCTAATGTTTTGTCATCAGTCTTCCCAGTTTCCTATCTTCTATTGACAAAGGTACAGAATCTGTCAACTCCACGCCCACAGCCTTGTGCTGGCTGTCATTCTACAGTTAATCCAATCTCACTCCCTTGGAACAAGACCCAAAGACCTTCACCATGTGGCCCAAAGCTTTGCACAGTCACCTGCGGTGAGCCACCCTGCCCCCATAACATCATGCTCATGTCTGCCTCTCTGCCTTTTCTCAGACTGTCCTCCTTTATTTTGTTTAGTTTCATTTCAATTGTCCTGAAGTTACTTTCTCTGACTCACATGTCTCAGTTTGGCAAAAGCTTGTTTCAAATGAAATCTAATTTGAATCCAATTCAAATGAAATCTCCTGGCTGAAGCATTCCTACCATCGTGTCCCATTCCAGAAGCATTAAATGCTCTCTCTTTGTGTTTTCTTTGCTCTCGGTTTATACATCTAGTATAAAGTAGCACATTTTACATTGCATTAATGGATATGCCTGTCTGTTGGACTCAATTGTAAATTTTAAAAGAGAAGCCATATTCTATTCATATTTTATTCACACTCAGGATATATATCCACTGAGTATAAAAAAATAGCTATATTGCTCTGGCTCATAATTTTTAAATGAATGCATAAATAAATGTGAACATTTTAAGAGAATAATTATATAAAAATCTCTACATAGTGTGATGTTAGAAATGTCTAGAGAACTGGATTCTATTCCATTTTTCATCTCAATTTACTTGGGTCATCCTTGGCATGTCACTTCACCTTTCTAGGTCTTGATTTCATTATTTGAAAACCGAGAAAGTGGGATCTATTCAAAGAAGCCTTACTACTTTAATATGCTTTACTGGGAATAGAAAATCATCTCTCTCTCCTCTTCCCCCCTCTCGCTCTCTCTCTCTCGCTCTCTTTTTTTCTCACTGCATGCGTGTGTGTGTGTGTGTGTACGTGTTGTAGCTGAATTCAGCACTTCTATTTTTACATTTCAGAAGCAGAGTTTACCGATTAAAAATGACGCTGCTTCTTAGTGGATCATTTGTAACAAGTCTCTAGCATACATTTCAAGGTCATACCTATTATATTGCCTAAGTGCATCAGGGTGTTACCATTTAGTTACAACTGTGAGTTGAGCAACAAACTATCTTGAGGTGTCAAATACCTAATTAGTTGTATCAAAGAGAGTTATAGTAATGTTCCTTTGTAGGGAAGGAGTTAGTTATATTATTCTTAATGGAAAGATTTTTAGAATCTCCTTTTTATCCACTCACTTTCATTTCTATTTCTTTAGTGAATGCAAGAATGTAATAACAATGACAAGATTTTAGAACTGAAATATGGTGTTTAATGGAATAGGACACAAAGTGATAGCAGAAACAACTACCCAAATGCCATGTTCCATATTATGCTAGAACCATAGATTTTGGAATCAGTGCTATCTTAGAGGGAAAGAAGGTTTTGAGATGATTCACTGCTAAATAAAATATAATAGGGATTAAAGATTGTCTTCTTAGTCAGAGGTATGCCCACTAAATTTTGGTTAAAAATTTTGTTTTTTTTTCCTTGACTTCTTAAAAAGGATAGACCTACGAACAGACTAATTAAAATTTTGCTTTAATATAATCTCTGCCTCAGCATCTAGCATATATTCAAGAGACTAGTTACATAACTAATAGCTACTGTAACAGCAAAAAAAAAAAAAAGTTTTACAGGGAAATAGGTTTTGGTCGTAAATTATTTATTTTGTTCAGTTTCAGCCTCTGTCCACACAATAATTATAACTTAGTTCTGGGTCCTCTTCTCATTCTGTTTTTTCGCAATGGGAAATCTTATCCTTGTGTACCTGCAGCGACCATCCATATACTGACAGATTCCTGATATATCTCTGCATTAAATTTCTCCTCTGAGCACCAGATTTCTATTTGCAAGGCCTTTCTTGACATTCCCACTTGAATGTTGTAAAGATATCTCAAACACAACTTGTCTGAAACTGAATTTGTGATCTTCATTCTCAAATCTGGGCCTTTTCCAGCATCCTAATCTTCGTGAATTGCACCACCATCCCTCCACTGAAATATGCCAGGGACTATACTTGCCAGCTCCTCTCCCTCACCATTCATGAGCAATCCATCACCTGGTTCTGTCAAATTTGGCCGCTGAATATCTCTCATATTTATCCCCACTGCTCCATATCTCCACTAACACGCCCTTGGCCCAAGTTACCTTCATCTCTTGCCTGGTCTTCTGCAAAAGCCTGCCAAATGGCTCCTGGCACCCACCTGGCTGGCCCCTGGTCTAACTCCCATTCCAGCCTGGCATCTTTTCCAAATGCAAATCTGATTACAGCATAGACACCATGTATACATTTCTTCAATTCTCTCACAGCAGCATGTTCCTTTCCACTAGAGCTCTTAACTCAGTGTGCAGTTATATATTCATTGGTAGGAATGATGATACCAAGAAAATTAAACTTCTCCCAGAAAAACTGCTGGGTTCTCTACTATTTCTAATACAGTGCTGAACACACAGTCAACAATTCAATATTTGTTGCATCAATGGGTAACATTTGTACGTGACATTTATAGATGGCTTGTTTCACTTTTCAATATGTATTAAGACCACTGGAAGAATAAAATCATTTTTCTCTCATTTGATGAGTTAAGTCCATTTGGAAGTAGAAGGGCAGGGTTTGCATTTTACAGAGAAGCAGAGTGAAGCTTTAGAGGAGGGCTAACTTTAAGCCAGAACTGGAGTGTGGTGCTTTGGATTCTGAGCCTTGTTCTCTATCACAATACACTCCCTTGTGGGTAGCAAGCTCCATCAGTGGCAGAGTCTTCAACTCTGGAGAGCAGGGAGAGAATATGTAAGCACCATGCTGAAAATGTAATACACAGTGAATTCTAAAATGAGTCCTCCATGTCAATCATAAAAAGCTGGTCTCTAATCCTGAGCCGTGAGCAGAGGTTCTCGGAGGCAGCATAAAGCAATGTAAAGCATACATCGCTGCAAGTTGGAAGACCTAGCCCAGCCTTTGTTCTGCCACAGAATAGAGTGTGACCTTGAGCAAGTCAAGGGCTATCTTGGAGCCCTCTCTGCTTCATTTGCAAAATGAAGACACCAGTCGCTTATCTGCCTACCTCACAGTGTTATTACGAGGATTAAACTGTATGATGCCCATAAAAGTGTTTTAATTCTCTCATCTAAACTCCTACCATACTTTATACGTAGCTCTTTCAGGAAATATCTTTTACTTTGCGTGGCACAGTGAAAAGATCACTGGACTAGAAACCTTGCATATAAATCCTGGTTCTAATATTTGCTACTTGCGTAGTTTTGTGGGCAGTGCTTTCCAGTCTTTCTGAATAGAGTGAGGTATGCTCACCTGTAACATGGAGATTATTATAACTACCTTATTTGAAGATCAAATGGGCTAATGCTTGCTAAAGTAATGAAGTCCTTTCTAAATAAGGAAACAGCTCTGGGTTTCAGTTATTTTAAAGTTCACACAATGATTTGTATGTACATGGCACTCACTAACAAGAATTGAGTGTTTTCAGTGCACCAGGCAAAGAACAACTGTTTTAGGCATTTTTTTCCTAACTTCATTCAATACTCATCACCTCACACATCAGGTGCCATTCTTATGCCACGTGAGAAACAAAAAGTCACCAGTAATTGGCACAAGGCAGGTAAAATTCTGAGCTGTACCCAAATCCAGGAGGTTCAATTCCACGGCCACAGAGCCTTAACCATTTAGCTACACTGTGTCACACTTCATAAGCACGTTTATGTTATTGAATTGGAGGTATAACGTTCTTTCATACATAAAAACTTCACCAGCATGTTTTAATAATATTTAATAAATGATGCAAGCCAACTTAGCCATTGAATCAGAAAATTATTGGAAAGAAACATATAAAAGAAATGAGTGTCAAATTCTATAAATATCAAGCATGCTTAGTTCTTTTCTAGGTTAATCCGCTAATGGAGCAAGGTGGTGAAGGGATTGAGAACACCTGCTTTGGACTCAGGCCTGCACTAGATACTGGTTCTACTACTTACCAGCTGTACAACATGTAAACTTCTTTAAGTCTCATCTGGATAATGTTTTATTGTGAGGATTAAAAAAGATAATTTGTGCAAGATGCTTACCCTGGTATCCAGCACAGTCAGTGCCCAATGAATGCTTGTTATCACTGTTGATGTCAACTCTGTGGCCTTGGGCATGAGAACCCCCCTCCCCTGAGCAAGTGTCCCTGAATGTTTAAGTAGCAAGAAGTTAGACTAGGATCTCAACGTTCACTTTCAATTTTAATGATTCTTAGGTACAAGGAGGGGTAGCTGGGTATCCGTAAAGCAAATACTGTGAATTCTAGTGTTCAGGTTTTGGAATTTATGCTCCTCTCTAACTTATGGAATAAAAGCACCCCAAGGGGCTGGATAAAAAAATGTTAAATATGGCATTTGCATTATTGACACCATTAACCAGTCAGACAGATTGATGATCATCGGAGCTGGAGCAATTTGCCTGAAAGTTATTGCTAATCTGAGGCAAATGTTAAATCCACTACCTTTTAGAAAGCTATTGTGTTAAGGAGCTAAATAAACCTACATGAGCAAACAAACATCACAGCTCAGAGACATATGGCATATATTTGCTCTAGTTGAGAGCCAGAAAAGACAAAATGAATGGGGATATTGGAATTAAATTTTAATATCCACTCTTATTTTTTTGCAATTAAAAAACTTTTTTATTAAACTATGGTCAGCTTATTTATCCTCCTCAGTAACAAGATTTATTTTATTGATTAAGGAAAAATCTATCACAAATATCACATCTGTCTCTCTGCCACCTTCACCATATCATTTCCAATCAGTAAATGTCTACACAAGGCATGGTGCTGGATACTTGGCATAGGATTATGAATAAGACCTAGTTTCAATCACCAGGGAAGGAAATACATATGTACTCAACCAAACACCAAACAGGACAAAAGGTGGCAGTGGACCTAAGAATAATGTAAACAAAATGAAGAGGCAAGATAAAGGAGAAACTGATGTCCTCTGTCTTGGAGGACTGTACACGGAAGTTTCACTTAGTAGTTGACATTTCAGTCTGGACTTCAACAAATATTTAGGGAGTGTCTCCTAGTGATTAGGCATTGCTCAAGGTGCTGAGTATAGCTCAACAAATAAAGGAAATAAAAACAGCCCCATCCACATGAAGCTTATATTCTGGTAGGAAGACAGAGGATTAGGGAAACAAAACTGGTAAGTAGAAGGCAATGACAATGATGGAGAAAAATAAGAATGAAAAAGGGCATAGAGAGAGCTAGGAGTCAGGAAAGATCTCATGACAAGATAACAATGCAGCAAAGATTTAGTGGAAGTCACGGAACATTCTAGGCAGACTAAACAGTGAGTGCCAAGGTCTCAAGGGAAGAGGATTCTTGGCATATTGAAGAAGCACAAGAAAGCCAGTTCAGGAAGGAGGGAACAAATAAAAAAATAGTAAGAATAGCAAGTGATGAGGTTAGTGAGGCTAACAGTGGACCAACGCAGCAAGTTTTTCTGCTAATTCTCTAAGTGAGACAGGGAGTCACTGGAGAGTTTTGAAGCAGAGAAATTACACAATCTAACTCATGTTTTAAAAGGTTTATTCCAGCTTCTAGGATGAGACTAGACTTGAAATGTAATTGCAATAGTTCAGATGAGACTTGCTCATGATTAAAGGTGAGGCTAAGAAGTGGCAGGATTCAATATATGTTTTATTTTCATTTGTTTATTTGATTTTTGTTATAAAAATTAAGCAATATAAAAATAGACAGAATAATACAATGAAATGTCTTTATTCTCATCATTCAGCCCAAAATATAAAATCATAGACTGCCTATTTGTATTATTTTATAGCAAATGCCAGGTATCATATTATTTCATGGAGTCAGATGTATTTTGATGGTGCTGCCAAGACTTGATGATGGATGTGTTGTGGGGTACAATGGAGAGAGGGGTTAAGAATTATTCCAAAGATTTTGACCTGATTAAAGAGAAATATGAAGATTTCAATACGATGGGGTAACCTCTGGAATGATGAAGTATTGGAGAGGCATTAGGGTTGAAAGAGAGCAGGTATTTGGTACTATCATAAGTTTTAGATGCCCATGGGACACTGATGTTGAGAAATCAAGCAGGAAGCTGGTTGCAGGTAAAAAGTTAGGACCAGAGACACAAATTTGGAAGGCATCGGCATAGCGACAGACTATAAAGACATGAGGTAGATGAGCAGAGAGCTCCAAGTCCTGAGCCCTGGAGCAATTCAATATTCACAGATCAGGGAGCTTGGGAGTAAAAAGCAAAAGAGCCTGAACATGAGTGGCCAGAGGGGTTAGAGAATAACCAGGAGAGTGTGTGTAATAGAAACCCAGTGAAGAATAAGTGTGGGGAAGTGGTCAAATGTGACAAAATTTGGTAATTTTCCAAGTAATGTGAGGACCATAAATTAGGTATTGGGTTTAGCAACACGGAGGTCATGGGTAAAACCTGCTTGTCAGAGCAGTTGCAATAGAGTACTAGAAACAAAATCATTATTGCAATAGAAGGTGAGATATTGGAGTGAGGTTAGACAATTCAAGGAATGTTACTATAGAAGGGAACAGGGAATGGAGTGGTAGAGGAAAGGGAAGTGGGATTAGGGGAGAACCGGTTGCTTAAGAAGATATAACTGCATGCTTACATGCTGCTAGACATGATCCCCCAAGTGGAGGAAATTGAAAAATTCAGGAGAGAGAAAGAATGGCTGAAGATTTGTTCTTTTATGTTGCAAGAAAGATGGAATTTAGTGCACAAGTAAAAGTTTGCTTTTAGTTAAGAGTGCAGACAGTTCTTTTACAGACATTCGAGGACAGACAGATTACATGCTTAAAGACACACTTGGGTAAATAATTCAGATGTGAAAGCATGTAGAATTTCCCTTCTGATTTTCCAGGAAATTAGCAGCAAGGTCAACTAAGATTGAGGGAAAAGGGGAAGTTACTGGAGATCTGAGAAGAGAGGAAAGGCATGAAATATCATTAGGAGCATGCGTGAAAAAGAAGCGGATTGATAAATGCAATATAATTGCCAGTGGTATTAATGGGCAACATGAGATTAGCAGCTCTGAATTAAAGTGAGAGGAATCAGCCTACTTGTACCTTTTCCTCCAGCTATATTCAGCTACAAGAGTACAAGTAAAGAGTGGGTAGTTACATTTACTTGAGTTGGATTTTGCTAAGCATGTAATGTGAAATGAAATAAGCCAGCAAAACATTAACGTGTGTCAGCAAATGTTTTCAGTAATGGAATTTTAGCTGTTAAATGAGTGAAGGAAAACAGGAAGGATGAGAGAGAGAGTAAAAACACCCATAGGATTAATGAATTGTAGGTCCCTGTGGAATCAAAGGTTTATGGTAAAAGTCCTAAATGGAAGATAGGGAGATAAGAGTCTGGAAAGAGAGATAAGAATCTAATTTGTAAAACTGAGCTAATAGAGAGGTTGCAGTTATTGGTGTTGTCAAGGTCCATGTTATGGCCATGGGAGTGAGTAACCAAGGGGCTACAGAGGATCCATGCTTGGGCTTGAAAGGTAGAAAAGATTTCAACAGAAGAAGAAAATGACAAAATGGTATTATAAGCAGGCAACTGTGAGCAGTTATGAAAATAAATGTTTTGCTAAAACATGGCAACTTCAACAATTTCTCCTCCTCCTCCTCCCCTTTGAACCTTATTTTCTGCCTCTTTTCCACATTGTCTCCAAGTTCACGCCATTCTGAGACTCTTCCGTTCTGCCTGTGCGTGGTGGCTGCCCTGAGTGCTTTACCCGAATTCCAACATTGACTTCTCATAACAATCCTGAGAGGTGGAATTTATCTTCTTTTTATCCATTCTAGCAGAGAGGTGTTATTCCTGTTCTATACATAATTAAATACACAAAAGTCACACATCTGATACATAGTTGGACCATTTTCAATCCAGCTATTTGGACTTAAGCAGCATATTTTTAGCCATCATAGGTTATAGAAACCACATTTCTCCTTATGTATAAATCAGAGCTAGACTTCCATTAAATGGAGTTTGAAAATTTTTATGTGCGTGTCTTTATATGCAAATATTATTGTATTTAAAGTTAAGAACATTTACATCTTGGAGCAGTGGAATGAGTGATCCAAACCATATTTCAAAAAGATAACTACAGACAGTGAGGATGGATGGATTAGAAGGTGAGAAGTTATTTCCAGAGATCAGAGAAATGATGATGGAAGTCATAGAATAAAGTGGCATGGCTGAGCTATGGCCAAGGTAGATGTGACAAGACTTGATGAAGAATGGCGGTGTTGGGAGGCAGGCAGGAATGAAATACGGCTTGGGATTTTTGCTTGGTCAACTGGTGGAAGGTATTAAAATAAACCAAGAAGAGAGAAATATATATACACATTTAAGGAGGAGACAGTCAGTATGGTTTTGGGCAGGTAAAATTTAAGGCACTTCCAGAAAATCCGTGTAAAAACATGGAGATGATTAAGAATCATTAATATTACCTTCGGTTTTCACAATCGCACACGCAGAGATTCAAGGAACTTATGAGACATTGTAAAATCACAAAGTTAAATAGTTGCAGAGGTGAGACTAAAACAAATGCCTGCTTCCTCATGGTAATCAATGGTCTTAGTGAGCATCTCTGTGTATGTATGCCTATCTTTTTCTTTTAATTTTAAGGAAAGATCAAGTTGAAAACACAATAAAACTTAAAATGTATATATGGATTAACCATTGTTGTCAAGTAGAAAGGAAAGCATTTTGAGACCCAGCATTGAGGAGTTGTATTGTACCACCTGGTCATTATACTGTAGCATTTTGAACTAAATACCACTTACGCAAGTCCTATTTACACAGTCCCTTTTGGATCCTGAGAAGTCCTTAAAGGTCATTATGTGTTTAAAGCACTCAAAAATTTGAGAGACCAGAAGCCTAGTACATGCATCACTGCTTCTTCCCACATGAAACTTACCCAGAATCTGTCTTAGACTTACGAATCAAGTTTCATAGTCTTAAAATGGCAAAACATTTTAAGGGAAAAATATTGGTAACAAAAAAGCTCCAGAAGACTGTAATTTTGAAACCAGACACATGCACTTCACTTTTGCCTAGTTAATAATAATACTCACATTAACAGCTTCTACTAAACACTAGACACTCTGCTAAGAGACCTTTATATAGGCAAACTAATTTAATCCTAATAAAATATTACAAGGTAAGTATTATTATTTTCTCCATATCAAAGAGTAAAATTAGCCTCAGAGAAGTCATGTTGTGATTTAGAGCTCCATGATGTCAATGACAGAGTTGGGATTATTAACTAACCACAGTGGTTCTTTTATACTCTGTTGTATCCATATTCGGCCTAATTCTGTTCTCTGTTCGTCACTTTGAAAACCAAAGAAATAAAACATTGATATTATATATTCACATTCTTGCCTTTTTCAAGTAAGTTTTTATTAATTTATTTTATATACTTATTTAATTTGACTCTGTAAACAATCCTGCTTTAAAAACCACTCACCTCCATTTATTAACGAGGGAAAGACACAGAGTAGGGATTTCGCAGAATCTCCAAAGTTTCTGCTCAAGATCTGCCATTGCTATTACCTTGCATGGTTTACATATAAAGAGATTGCAGATTAGGCTGGATTTTATTGGTAGCATCACCTACCTGTTGTCACCTTCTCTGGAGAAAAAGACCGTGAAAGTTTGGATGTTCCCTTTTGCTTCCGCAGGTGGGCGCCAGCTGAGACGGACAAATCGACTGGAAACCAAGACCGGAACCACATCTCTGGGAGCTGAAGGGAGGATACTGGAGCTTGGGACAGCTAAGGAGGAAGGAGATGAGAATGTCAGAGGTGTCAGTGCCGCGGGTGGGAACTGGGCAAGAAGGCAGAGATGCCTATTGGCAAGCATCGCCGTGTTACAGTCACACAGATTCTAAAGGAGGGAGGAAAACCAAGGGAAAGCACACAGCAACCAGAATCAAATGTATTAATATGTTCAGGTTTTGGGAGTTTTAAAAAGGGTGGCTAATACTGACATATATGATTCCACTGCATATTTGTCTAGTTTTTATTACTCATGGGATCCATGACAGTAAGAAAAAAAATATTTAGGCAAGAAACAAGGAGAGGAACTGGGTAATGTGAATTTTTAATAAGCACATGAGTTCCAGAAAGACCTCACTTTAGAACTGTGGATAACATAATTGAATATTGTAAACAAATTATACTTCTCATGACTTTAAGTGATAACAGGAAATGACTCAGACAAGAGGCAAATTGTTTTAAGTAATTAATAATGTATCTCCCTGAATTCTTTCTGGAATGAGGCAGGGGTTGAATACATAAGAATATGGATGAATTAATAAACAAATAAATGAATAATGCATGCATCTATTTTTGATGGAAAGAATAGTGTTATGTTTCAGAATATAAACTTAAGATATGTTACATATAAAGCTAAATTTACAGTGACTATTTTGCCAAAGACTACCTATCAATATTTTCAAGAGTTCCAAGACAAGCTAAGAGAGGGCCATAATTTCACAGAATTTTACAAAGCATTTTGTGGGGGGTGGGGGGGGTGGGCTTTACTACTTTAGAAAAAATGTGATCATAGAGTTTTAATAAATAGTAAGGTCATCTGATTTCTGACAAATAAAAACAAACACACTGTAATCCTCTTCTTATATTTAAGAAAAATTCGTAACCAAGTTGATTCTTTAAAATACTGATTTCATAGTTAAGATGTGTTTCATAACAGAAAAAACACAGCACACGTAGGTGTACATAAATTGAAACAGAGTTAGTAAAGCTCTAATTTATAAGTCGAATCAATGGAGACCCCCGGATTACATAACATAGCCATGGACTTACACGTATTGATAAATGCCTCAGGTAACCAAGCAATTACTACAAAACCTTATTCCTGTCAAAGTCTGTTTGCACTCTTTTTGATACAACTTGAAATATCATATTTATGGATTTTTTTAATAGTGCAGAAAATTCAGACCAGAAATTATAAGTTGACAAAAAGCTAACAAAAAGTAGAAGCAGTTTTCATGAACTACCATGCAGTAAAGGAAATGACAGAAAAAAAATGATACAAGACAAAAAAGTATACAACTCTACCGTGCTTGTAGAGTATCACTGTATTGATAGCAGAATGTAACAATGGTTATCCATAGGAATAACTGAATTATGCACAATTAGACAACTGGCTTTTCAAACATTTGGAGCATTTATTATATGTAATAGGAGTTTTCTATTAAATGTGTGTGCGTGTATATCGGGGAGACGTGCTTGTGTGTATGCGAAATCATAACTCATCTTTGCTGGATTTCTATTTCTTTGTGTTTGTTCAAGTCCCCAAGTCTATGGAACATGTCTTTCATCTTGACAACGATTTCTAGCCCAAAAGCAAAAGTACCCATTTGCCTACATTTAATTCTCAAACTGGATTTTGTAGACCTTTCCCCCCCATTATTATCAAAGTTAGTCTCCATTCTTCCATCCACTTTGTACAGGGATTGGCTGAGTCCACAGTACTGCCATCAGCTAAACTCCTGTTGGCTGGAAAAATCCATTTTTGGGGAGAATAGGATACTTCATTTCCTAATGGTTAAAGAAACATTATCCATTTACAATACATACCAGTTATACAGACAGAGAAAGGTTTTAAAGAATGGCAGAAAGAGTCCAAAGTTATTTCTGACTCCATAGATTCTTTGACTACTTCTTTATAGATAAAATTTCCTTTTGCTTTCCCGATCAGCGCAGAATTTGAAATAAATGGAAGACTGGCAGTGAGTTAGTCAATCTTCTGTAGTGGAGTTGCAAGGGGAGGGGAAAAGACTGATGCCTGGATACGGGGTGTCTCTCTCAAAAATATGGGTGATATTAAGCTGCTTGACAAAAACCTTTACTTCTACACACCACAGGCAGCTCAGACTAGCATACCAAAGTGAAATTACTCTCTTTCTCCCTCTCAGCCTGCTTCTCCTCTTGGGCTGTGTCCATGCTGTCCCCTCAACTGGATAGCCGAGAAACCCAAAATGCACCCCCTATTCCCGCCTCTCCCTCACTGACCACGTGCTAGATTCCCCATCCTGGACATCTCGTAAATTTACCCACTCTTATAACCACACCATCATATTGTGTCACTGAAATTATCACAGCTGTCTTCCAGTTCCTCTGCCTTCCTTAAACTCCCCTTCCTCAAATGTATTCTTAGTGAAGCATCCAGAATAAGCTTATAAAAATATAAATCTGGTCCTATCACTCCACAGCTTGTTTATCCTCCATATCTCTAGGTCAGGGCAAGCTCCAAACTTCATCATCGGCTCACTGGCCTGGCTCCTCCTGGCCAGTTGGCCTGGTTTGGCTTACCCCATAGACAGGGCCTCAGGAAAGAGCTTGTGTGCAAGTACTTTTGTGGGGAGATGGTCCCAGGAACACCAATGGGGTGTCAGGAAGTGAGACAGAGCTGGGAGGAAACTCTATAAAGAGTGAATTATCTAGATGGTTCTCACTGTGGGGAATTAAAGGGCAATCCCACTCTGGACTATGGGAGTAAGCGCAGGACATGCCTCAAGTTATCCATCCCTGAGGGTAGCACATTGGGGTATTTATCTACTGAATCCTCTGCCATTGGCTGAGACTGACTCCAGGAGCACTGACCTTCTCAAACAATGGCCTAGTGTTTTCCTGTGGCAAAAAATTCACCTGTAGGCAGAGGCTTGCAGGTGTCCACAGTAGGTGGTGTTCAGTAGCTCTACACATCCAGCAACTGTTCACAGAGCACCTATCACCTGCCCATTCTTGTTCTGAGTGCAGAGGAGAGAGTGGTGAACAACAGACGAAGCCATTGTCTTCACGGGGCATAAGTGGAGGCTCCTTGGCTTTTGATGTTTGCGTCAAACATACTCTCGTCATGCTGAGATTCCCTGGGGCCTTCACAGAAGCAGCTCCCACACTTAACAAGCCTATCGCATTCGTCTAACTATCTCCTACTCTCCTTTTGGCTTAGTTGAGATCCTGTTTTTTCTGGAAAGACTGATCAAAAGTGTTTGGAAAATATATAAAAGAAAATAGTTAATATAATACAAAAAAATGTTTAAAATGTCAGTAAAATAATAAATAAATTTATTTAAAAGTGGGTTCAAGTTGACAAATAATGAAAGAAATACACATGAAAGCCTTAAAAAATCCTGTCAGAGGGGCAAGACTTTAACAAATGTTAGTATCTTGCATTGACCAGGGTGTGGTGCTCTCCTACGCTGTCATTTGATGTTTGTGCGATACTACCTTCTTAGAAGTCAATTTGGCAAAATCCTTTAAAATAAAAAAAAAGAATACACATAATATTCAGCCAAGCATTCTCATTGCTATAAATTTATCGTTTAAAAACTAACAAATTCCTGCCTTTATCAAGGACATCAGTCTGAAATTATAGATAGCATATTCACTCAAAATATAATCCCAAATACATTTTATCAGTTTAAAGAAAATGGAATCCTTAATACATTTTTTAGAAAAGATTTTTAAAAATATATGATTAATGGGAACTTAGAGAAACTTTTTTGGGAATTTTTAAGATGTTAGAAAAATAAATTTTAAGAGACCAAGGGGGAAGTTTCCAAATCACTTTTCCCCAAGAGCACCTCACTCATACATGGTATCATCATCGAAAATGAGTTGACTTCTTTACCCATCCGGGCATTGCCCAGTGGTAGAGCAATGGGCTTTTGCAAGCAGAACTATGCACTTCTCTCTCTTCTCCCCAGGCTTCAGGGATTGTCTTCTCACAGAACTGGTCTAGACTCAGATGGCACTGATAAAGCTCAGAATAGAATTAATCACGGACTCTTTACCTCAAATTAAACAGGCATTATATGAAAAGGAAAGGACATATTTTAAACAAAGGAATGACTTTTTATTTTAAAAAGCGGAATTAATTTTGTTCTTACTAATCCTCCATTCTTTCTCTCAACAGTAGCTTGCCTTCAAATAAGGTCTCAATAAAGAACCAATCGGGACTTCTTTTCTTTGCTCTTGGAGTCCTAATCTCCAATCTGGCCCTAATCTGTCTTGTCCATTACTGTTGCCATAGTTACAGCTTCTTTATCTGCTGTCATGGAGAAGAGGCAGCGAATTTGCCACACTGTAACAACACAGTCTTTCTTTTCTAAGAACACCTTTTTATAAAA
Organism: Lepilemur ruficaudatus; assembly: GCA_963574885.1. Taxonomy (NCBI): domain Eukaryota; kingdom Metazoa; phylum Chordata; class Mammalia; order Primates; family Lepilemuridae; genus Lepilemur; species Lepilemur ruficaudatus. The sequence continues at coordinate 4,448 of CAUYRT010074357.1, read as the reverse complement.
TATTATCACAGCAAGATCAAAAAAGGAGATGATTTCTGAAGATAATAAAAATCCAAAGGGTAGTTTTGAAACAAAAAGTAATAATAATAATTTGATCATGTCCATGCTATTGGGTTAATTTTTCTATACAGCTATACTTTTTCTGGATATAAAAGACTTTTTTCACTCAGATTTTTACTATGCACTGTTTCTGAAATTAATTTCTCTCTGAGCTCATTAATCGTGCACTATCTAATTCCCTATGAGGTTGGCATGAAAGATAAGCTGTATTCATAAAAACAAAAAGTATTTAATTTACATTAAACAGTGAGCCAATAGACTTATTTCCCCATTTTATTCCCCATGTTACTAAGTAAAATACAACACATGTGGCCACCAAATTAACTAGCTGCTTTATTAACTACATCTCCTTATTAGCTTGAAGATTTAATAAAAATAACATATAAATAGATATTATTCCTGAAATGATGGGAACATTTAATTTTCCAAAGGGCAAACATCTATTATTTTTCCTTTTAAAATTTTTTCCTTGTTGTTGTTCCCTTGACACCAAACTCTAGCTTCTTATTGTCTAAATAAGATAAACCTAAATTATAGTTTAAAGGTTTCACAGCTCATAGAGCAATTTCACAAACCTACAAAAAGAAGCTTTGCTGTGTATAATTAAAAATTATAATGAACATTTAAAAAAAATTTTGTACTATTTTCAAAATTCAGAAAATTATAGCTTTTGTGGTAGTGTATTAAAAAAAACTTTGGTAAAACTAAGAAATGTGGATTTAAAAAAATAGTTTTGAAACCGTTTTTAAAATTTTAAATTCATATGTGATGCAAATGATTGCCCTCCATAATATCTCATTAAATCTCAATCTTTCATTGACAAATAGCATTATATGCTTTTATCCTGTACAACATGACGGTTTGAAGTATGTAAACATTGCAGAATGATTAAATCTAGCTAATTAACAAATGCCTTACCTCATGTCCATAAAATAATTTATTGGGTTAGTATCTAAAAATGAATAACCAATATATAGTGAATGTCTATTAAGTTCTTACCACCTTGCTTGAAACTAAGAATTATTTAATTTTAAGCCATGGATTTTAAGCCATTTATTGTCTTCAATAAATGGAGAATTAATTTGAGAACACAGGGTATACACATTTCCAGTCTGTTCCCTGATGCCTATTTAATTTACTATTGATAAATGATCATAGTAATAATGCTATCATACAGTGTTTGAAATTTCTTTGATAAATTGAATACATCCAATCATTCATCCATTCAATATTCACCGAAGTGTGCAATGCACTGTGTAAAAGGCTGTTCAATCCATTTCCAAATTCCAGAGAGGAAAGCCAGCTTGGTAATTCTCCCTGCCCAGCTTGTCTTCGCCCTCAAAGACCCATCTCGTCCCACTTCCAGCATTGCTCCTCCCGTACCAGCCCTACCTTCTCAGTTGTCTTCAGCAGGTGTAAGCTCGAAGGATCCATTGGAATGCCTCTGGGGGTGGGTGGGAAGTTATACTTGAGGAGTTTGCAAAGGCTTTAGTTGCAGGTCTGGCTCCTTGTTACCTGTTACATTTCCATGCTGAACTTGATCAATTCCATTAAGACCTCTTGCTTCTACCTTCGCTACTTTTGTGTGCTGCAAACTGACCTGGAACACTTCACTCCAGTGTTTCGTTGCTCTAACTGGGGGCCTTCTTCAGGTTTCAGTTTAAGTGTCACTTCACTGATCTCCAGCCTTGTGTAGGCCCCTTTGTTCTGGACTTTCACCGGAGCAGAAAAAGATGAGCACTCCTGTCGGGGCACTTCCCTGTACTATAATGGTCTAGCCACTTTTTGGTATTTGTAGCAAATTGTACTCTCTATGAGAGTAGGAATGAAGTCTAAACTGTTCACCACTTCAATCCTGCAAATTATCACAGTGTATATCAGTCACATCACAGGCATCCAATAAATTCTTGCAGGGTTAACTAAATGAAAGGCATCGTGAATTTTTGAGATTATGTTTAAACTTCAGCTAGAAAATTCACCTTCAGAACTTTTCAAGTGGCTATTTGAAAATATGTACTTGGAGGAGATTGAGCTATTATTGCAAGTTAGTTATGCTAATTGTTACGAATCTGCCACTAAATTACAAAGTAGATTGAAAAACGGAGCTCAGAGAAAGGTTTTAAGAGAATGCAGGTTTGGGGTGAGAACATTTCATTTTGGACCAAATGGAGAAGGGGAAATATATCACACTCTGCTCTGAAACCCAACTATGTACCAAACAATGTAGAAGGTGTGTTTATGTAAGAGTAGTTCCTAAGATAAATAATATACTTTCATTAATATGCAAAAAATAAGCCTGAAAATTTGGTTTGTGCTGACCTGTGCATCCCGAAGAGGACCTGAGCACCTGTTATAGGAAGTGCAATTCTTATTCCAGGACCATACATCAAAGAGCAGTGCTAAGTGAAGCTTGTATTCTAAAGATGATTCCCTATGGCCCCACAAATAGATAAGCTGAGAATCAAATTTGGGGATATATCATCATATCAGCAGAGATAGCTATAGCTCTCAGAGTCTGTGATCTTTTCAGACAAAATTAGAAATAAAATCCTATCTGCTAAACAGGTCAGCCAACACATGTGACTAAATGTTTTTATGCTCAAATCTGTTCATTGTATGTTTGTAAAAGCATCCACTGAATACTTTTAGTAATTTCCTTATTCCAAGTTGCTTATTTAGGAAAGTGCCTTTTAAAGAGTTTATCTACCACCACTCTCCACTCTCGACAACAGAGCAAGAGAGAGCTTGTCTCTTAAGGGAAACAACAACAAAAAAGGAATGTTTATCCACTGGAGGCAGCTTGGGGAGTTGGCTAGGGCATCATATATCATATATGTAAACAGATGTTTTGTCTAGAAAACTGCAATTAGATGGCTTGGATGTTGGATATCTACTCCAAAGCTCCGTGGCTATGTGACTTGGAAAGTTATTCAGCTTCTCTGAGCCTTACTTTCTACATTTAAAAATTGATGCAAAGTAATTCTTGTATAGGGTAGCTGAGTGATGCTGAAAAGTATATTTTAATGGCTGCCCACAGTACCTAGCATAGGATTTGTAATCAATTAATGGTCATTATTATTTGTCTGCTTTAGATCCATGGAGCAGAAAACTTCTTTCTGCTGGCCCAATTTCATGATGTCTGGCTGGAGATCTAGGAACCCTAATAGAAAGGGATTGAGAAGTATTTGAGCTCAATCTGATAGATCAGGTAGATTGTGAACAAATGTGCTTCCTCTACGTAAGGACAGTACTTGGTTACCTCACTATCCTTCCTTATTTCTTTTAGTTTGCAGAGAAATATCTATCATTAATTTTTTTCTTTGTCATCCCACATTTCTGCTCCCATAAGAGTTTACTTCACTTCAGGTCTTTTCTTTCTCTGTATTTTCTTACTAAATATTGTACTCTTTCCATCTGTCGCTATTCCAAGGCTTTGTGAGGCCACCTTTAATCATCTCTCTCATCAATGTCTCTTGCTGGCATCTTTCCCCAAATACGAGAGAGCTGTGTTTCTACCCAATCCCAGCTCGCTTTGTTTCCACCCTTTCCCTGGAGTTTATGTCATTGAATTCCCAGTCATTGTTTACCCCTTCTCATGCCCAGGGACCCCAAATGTGCCATTTCAATCATTCCCTTGTCACCAGAGCTTCCTCTAGGGATAAAGACTGACAAGCTGTGACAGTTCCCCTCCCATCCTTCACCTCATCCCAGCCATATGGTGCTCTGTCCCAGGCTGGCATGCGGTCCTGTTCTCTGTCCATGGAGAACATCTAAAGAATACACACATTGCTGATATGGATCAGTATGGCAGGCTTTAAGAAGCAATGCTTTTTAATGCAATTTTCTTTGCCTATGGGATACTACTAAGGTAAAATAGCTGACAAGCTGTGTTGTTAGGAAAAAATAATTGAATCAGGGCTAAGGAGTTTAATATGTATGTGTGTGTATGTGTTAAACAACTATATTTTCCTGTAAGAAACTCAAGCAAAAATAAATTGAAGATAATACAACTTAAGTAAGAAGAACCAAAGGTTTAAGACATTCTCTATAGTAATATAGGTACTTTTAAGAACTGCTTTTACTATTTTAGAATATCAAGTAACTCAATAAAAGAGCTCCAATCATACTTGATGTCTCAGTGAGGACTACTAATGGCAAACTTCCAACTCTTACCCATGGGATTTAAAATATTTTTTTTTTTTTTTGAGACAGATTCTCACTGTTGCCCAGGCTAGAGTGCTGTGGCGTCAGCCTAGCTCACAGCAACCTCAAACTCCTGGGTTCAAGCAATCCTTCTGCCTCAGCCTCCCGAGTAGCTGGGACTACAGGCATGTGCCACCATGCCCAGCTAATTTTTTGTATATATTTTTAGTTGGCCAATTAATTTC